>PVJL010001566.1:150531-194323 GCA_004026885.1 Lyroderma lyra | reverse complement strand
AAAACCTTAAGCCACTACACCACCAGGGAACTCCCCTTGCGTTCTTTTTTCAATTTCTTCCCTGTGAATAACAGTGAAATTTGTAATCATTTTCTAATATAGTTTTATGACATCGGTTCAAATTGCAGACTTCTTTCTCCTGTAATCTTTCCCCTCTCCTCTCCTACTCTCATTTCCCCTCTTCTCTTCTCTCCTTTTCTCCCCCTTTCTTCTTTACTTCTTCTTCTCCCTCCCCTTCTACACTTTAATTAACTTATCTCTTATATTCTGATGATGGATAAAACAGTCTATATTTAGAAGAGTCAAGTGCATTCTTCCATAACAAGATAATCATTTTGATGAGGATTTGGAGACTATGCCATTTCAGAGAAGGGTAAAAGTCCCAAAGAGATTTATATTTGAGAGGAGATTATTAGAAGACATAAAAACACTTTTATTTGTATAGTTTTTTACTTTATTGACACTTGATAATAGTGTGAGTTAGTGTTGTCACCTCTTTTGTAGATGGAAAAACTGATGTTTACTGGTCTGTGTAATTGCTCAAGTTCACAAAACCCATTAAAGAAACGAAATCAGGATTAGAGCCCAGATCCTTCCAAACTTGATCTTGCTGCTTGGTCACTGTATTTTGTGCCTTCTTCTGAGACTGCTATAACAAATACCATGAACTGGATGTCTTAAAGAAATAGAAACTAATTCACTCACAGTTCTGGAGGGTAGAGGTCCAAAATCAAGATGTCACACTCCTTTGGAAGGTTCCAAGGGAGAATTTTTCCTTGCTTCTTCCAGCTTCTGGTCACTCCACAGGTACTTTGGCTTGTGGCTGTGTAACTCTCATCTTTGCATCCGTTTTCACATGGCCTTCTGTTCTCTTTGGATATCTCTTCTAAGTATGTCTTTTAAGGACACTTGAATTCAACTTAGTGGTAAGAATGCTTGTAACAACAGTAATAATATTTGGAAATAAGCAGGTTTCACTGGACAAAGCATGAACTTTGGAGTCTAATATACCTGAATTTAAATTTTTATGTTCCATGACTATCTAAGTTCTCTAAGAAACAATTTCCTCTCACTTTAAAATATTGAGAAGTAATGAGCACTTCACAGTACTGTCATGAGAATTTTTTAAATTATCATGCCTAAAGATCTTAGTTTGTAATAGTTGCTCAAAAATGTCAATTCCCTTCTTAATTTACTCAAGTTAATGATCTCTTCTATTAGGATAACTAACCTATATTCTGGAATAACATACCTAAATGACTACTCAGTACCTCTACGTGGGTACCCAGCAGGCATCTCAAAATTAACAAGTTTAAAACAGAAATATTGACTCAATCTCAGCCCCTACCTCCAAAGTGTTTCTCCCTTTAGATTTCTTCACTCATTGTTAATGGTACCTGAATGATCACACCACAAATATAAATGGCAAAATAATTGAGTCCACAAATCGATAGAACATTTTCAAGTTTCCTTGCGTGTTCCCCAACTTTGCATTTCAATGTCAAAAGAAAAAAAAGAGATCTGGTGGCTATACTTCTCATGTGTACCTCAAATCTGATTATTTCCAAAGAACACCGATCACCTTCTTCATTACCATCCTCTTTCACCTGAAACACAGAGAGAGACTTCTAACCTGTTTCTCACTCTCCATCGTTGGCCTTCACATGGCTCACTTCCACATGCTAGTTAGGGTAAACTTTCAAAAATGTAAATTAAATCATGTCACTGCTTTGATTATATCTTTCCAATGACATCTCATTGCAATTACAATAAAATCTAAACTAACTCATTGTCTTAGCCTATCTAAAATACACCACTTGATTTGCTCTGTGCCTACCTGTCTAACCATTCAGTACACTCCAACAAAACAGACTTTATTTACCAAGCATATCTTCTAATTAGGGCTTTTTTATATTCAATTATATACAATGTCCTTGCCCTAGTTCTTAAAAATCCTGTTTTGTTTTGTTGGTTCTTTTTCTGATAATTTAGTTCTCAACTCAAATGTTACCTCCTGAAAGAGCTCTCCCTTGGCCGTCCTGTTTAAAGCAGTTCTTCCCATCTCTACCCCAGCCACTCCTGATCCCATAACTCCAGGTTTGTTGTTACAACACTTATTAACATATGAAAGTGTCTTTTGTAATTACTTGGGTCTGTGTTTACATCTTGTCTTTTTCTTGGGAGGTAATCTCCATGAGAGAACTCACCTCTCTGGATTTTCTATACTATTTGGTGTCAACTGCCAGGCACATAGTAAGCTCTTAATGAATGCCATTAAATACCTCAAAATAGCAGGTGGCAACAATAAAATAAACATCGTGAGCAATGTTCAAATAGTCACAAATATTTGAATTCAGTGCTCTGATTGAAATAGAGAAAATAAAGTGAGATAACTACTTTAAAATCCTAACAGTGCAAGAAATGCTGGTGTTTTAAAGTATTGATTTAATATCCTTACTTTTCTTTCTAAAATCCTCTTTGCTGCACATTGAAAAATAGTACATAATCTAATTACTATTAAAAAGATATAACAATAGCGATAATAATGCAATTATTATGATTTGGTTTATAAATGAAGAAATATAAGCAAAATAACATCCCCTAATGAAATTTTAACTCACATAAACATTTAAAGATCCAAACAGGCTATTTTCCTGCTCGGACCTGCTCCTACCTTTTTGGAGTGTACTTTCTTTCAATAAACTATCTCTTTGTTTTATCTCTAAATAAATTAATCAATTAATTAATAAAATATAAATATCCAAACAACCATGCAGTAGACTGTCATATGAGTACCATAGAGTAATTCCAGCATTAATAAATTAATAATAGTTATTGCCTTTAATGAAGGTCATGCAATTTCTTTCCTCAAGTCAATATAACAATTTTGAAGTTTTATAACTCAGAGAAAAATTATACAGAGGCTTGAAAACTATTCAAGTAAATCATGAATAGCAAAGGTACAGTTTATTCTTGGAAACTTTATCAGTGCAAAATAAACATGATTATGATTTGATTTGTGCAGTCTTATATCTGTGAATACTCTAAGTGTTGCCTATTAATTCTTAGAATTATATTAAATATACTGAAGGGAGATTGGTTAATATCCTTGGTGATTTTCATGAGAAATAAATGTCTTTTTCATTTGGCTAGTCAGGTGGGAAAATATGAACACAAGGTCAATACTAATTCATGTAACATACTGTGCTGTTTCCAAAGGCTCAAGATATGCATTTTTCCAGATAGTAATAATCCTTTCCACTTTAAAGTTTCAAAGCACATCACATACATTATTTTATTTGAGCCTCATAACAATCATATGAGGTAAGTACAGCAGTGTATTATTTCATTTTTACAAATGAGAAAAAAGAAATATGAGGATCAAAATTTGAAATAATAGTTCCAAATAGAATTGCTAGAAAATGAGCAAACCAAATCCAGGCTATGGGTGCCATTTGTATCCCAGCACTCTTTGCATCATAGCATCCACCTTTGTTAATTCCCTGACAAGTGGGACACGAAGTAATTAACCAACCGTGCCGTGAGCTATTGCTACCCAAGGAAGTGTCATGACATCCTTGTTTTCCTGCAACAGCAGGTCCGGTTTTGATTCCAAGCAGGAAGTGACTCTTAGAAACAAGGGGCTAAAAAACCCTCTTACATCAACAAAGTAAAGAACAGAATACTAATTCTACAAAGAGAAAGCAGCTGCCAATAGACAACAGAGTTCTCAGAATAGAAGAGCAGAGGGAGCAGCTGGAAACTACTCCCAGACAGCAGTTTCCAGACCATGCTGAAGTGAAGTACAGCTTTCTGTAGAAATCAATTGATAAAGATCCAGTACTTAAAGATTATAAACTGAGGAAGAAAAACAAGAGAAGACTGAGAATCTTGTAGAAAAGAGCCTGTTGCTGTATCAGACAGATTTGGACAACAGAAACTTGAGACGAAAGAAAGATCAGAACCCAGATTGAACCATATCACATTGTTAAATAGTATGATTACAAGTCTTATGTGAGGGGAATTCGGAAATATCAGAACCTCTGTTGTGCCTATTATAGTTCTTACCTAACTATACTGTAAATCATATAAAACCTTACTTTGCTGTATGGACTCACTTATTCTAGATAAATAAATTTGCTATCTTCTCTAAGATACCCAGACAACACAAGTCTTATTAGTGCTAAACTTCTAGAGCCCAGATTTGATTACTTTAGTCAGTTAACCGATCTTACGCCTTACTGAATGAAGTTTATTTTTGTCTTATCCTTGTATTTCTAAATCTCTCCACCCATGGTAATTGCTTCCCTCAGCCATGCCCTTTCAAGGGAAGAGAAATGCCCATATTTAACTAGAAAAAACACTATTCACATTTTGTAAAATGTGTTGATTAAGTTGAATTGTGACTAGAAAGGAAGATATGCAAAAACTTTCTTTTCCTTTAGTGTATGTAAAATAATTGCTTTTTGAAAAAGTAAAATCGCAATTTAATGATAATGCTGAGGGATTAAGATATTCTTGTTAATTAAATTTTTATTTATGCAATCATTGATGACAATCACAGAATTTCACAGCTAGAAAGAAACTTGGAGATCACTTAGTCAAACCTCATTTTCTAGATTCGGTAACAGAGGACCAAGAGGTTAAGTAAATGGCCCAAGGTGGCAATCAATTAACTACAGAACTGGGATTACAAGAGAAGCTTAACTAGAACATTCCTTTTTGTTTCACTCCTTGTGATTAAAATTTTTTCCACTCAAAAAAAAGTGTTCATCTACTTAAATGTTTTAATACGAAAAATAGAAGAACCCTGAACCTACAATGAGGTTGTGCCCCCAATTTCTTCTTTTATTAATCTATTTAACTCATATTTGTTGAATGCTTCCTATGTTCTAGGGACTAAGTTCTGAGAATAAAAATATAAAATGTACAAAGAGCTCATAGTCTACGGAATTGACAAGAAAGTAAATGTGAAATACTATTACGCTACAACAGAGCACAGGGGCTCTGAAACCACACCAGAGAGGTATCTACTGAGATGGAAAATAATTGTGAGAAATATTGCATTAAAATGAACAATATAGTCTTTTTGGCTCTGAGAGGTACTATGGCAGTGACCAAAAACAAGCGCCTTATGAAAGACAGCAAGAAAGATGCCAAGAAGAAAGTGTTTGACTAATTTTCTAAGAAAGGTTGGTATGATGTGAAAGCACCACCTATGTTTAATATCAGAAACATTGGGTGAACTCAGAGAACCAAAAATCACATCTGATGGTTTCAAGGTCATGTTTTTGAAGTGTGCGTAGCTGATCCGCAGAATGATGAAGTTGCATTTAGAAAATTCAAGCTAATTACTGAGAATGTCCAGGACAAAACTGCCTGCCTAATTTCCATGGCATGGATCTTACTTGTGACAAAATGTGTTCCATGGTCAAAAAATCGCAGACCACGATTGAGACGCATGTTGATGGTTATTTGCTTCATCTATTCTGTGTCGGTTTTACTAAAAAAACACAACACACACACACACACACACACACACACACACCAATCAGATTCAGAAAAACTCTTATGCTCAGCATCAACAGGTTCACCAAATCCAGAAAAAGATGATGGAAATCATGGCCCGAGAGGCATAGGCAAAGGACTTGATAAAAGTGGTCAATAAATTGATTCCAGATAGCATTGGAAAAAACATAGAAAAGTCTTGCCAACCTATCTATCTGAAGAAGCCCACATTTGAAATGGGAAAGCTCATGGAGCTTCATGGTGAAGGGAGCAGTTTTAGAAAAGCTACTGGGTGAGACAGGGGATAAAATGAACTTAGCTGATGAATATGAACCTCCAGTCTAAGAATCTGTTTAAAATTCAGACTTTTCATGATGACAAATAAAACCTGTTCATGATGTTTAAAAAAATTAATTAAGTAAGTGATATATTAATTAGGAATACACACACACACACACACACACACACACACACAGCCTAAAACCATAAAGAAAAACTAGAAAAAGGGTGGCAATTGGCAGAAGTTCTTTCAGTTGCATTGGTCATAATCTATTTCCTAACCTGGATAAGCACATGAATGCTCAAAGTTCACCGTATTATTTTTTTAAATAATCATATATACACTTGTTTGTGTACATGTTATAATACAAAAAGGAAAAGACATTCTACGCAATGAGAGGGAAAGTGTAGGAAGGGGGTGAATAAAAACTACAGTCCCTGTCATTGGTGAAGGATAAAAAGGAGATTGCACAGGAGCTGAAGGAGTACGAGAGGCAAAAAAAAGTAAACATTTCAGCTTGTCTGATGACCAAGATGAAGTGGTTAAAAATGAAAAGAGCACTAGATCAAGAAATGTGATTATGAAAATGGGAGAATGTTACAGAAGTGGTGATCGAGAAAGGTGGCAGGCACTTCTTCCTGTGACCTAGAAGAAAAATGGAAAGCTAGCTAATTAGGAGAAACATTAGGAGAAAATAAAGGCAATTGAGGGAGCCGCCCTTGTATGCTTACGATTCCCTTAGCAAAAGGGAGAGGCATACTCCTTATTGGCTGAGAGAGGAAGAACAGGTAAGGGGTGATGAGGGAGAGAGAGGGGAGTGGAAGGGATGAGATCAGAGCAGAGCGTTCTCAGAAACTGGAAGGAAATGAAGAAGTGTAAAACAACCTCTAATAGGTACAGAAATTACCATTAGTTAGTAATATTGTAGTAACTCTGTATGGTGTCAGAAGGGCTCTAAATTTATCAGGGTGATCACTTCATTAGTTAAGTGAATGTCTAATTACTATGCTGTAAACTTAAAACTAATACTGGACGTAAACTGTAATTGAAATTTTAAAAGTATTTAATATATTAAAAATAATTGAAAATTTAAAAATAAAATCTATCTGAGGAGTAAAATTGAATCTGTACTTAATTAGATTGGCAGGCTTCTGACTTTTTTATTTTTTATTTATTCCCACCAGCAGTGTATGAGGGTTTCTTAAATGTATTGGGGTGACATTGGCTAGTGAAAACTACATAGGTCCCAGGTGTACAAGTATATAGTACATCATCTACGTGTTGTGTTATGTGTTCATCACCCCGAGTCATGTCTCTTTCCATCACCACATATTTGAGACCCTGTCCCTTCTCTCCCACCTTCCTCCCCTAATGCCCTCAAATAACCACTAACCACTAAACTATTGATTGTATCCATGAGTTTTTTATTCTTTGCTGCTTTCAGCTTTGTATTCCACAAGTGAGTGAAATCATAGGGTTCTTGGTTCTTTTTCTGTCTGGCTTATTTTGCTTTGCATGATGGTCCCAAGGTCCATCCATGTTGTCAAAAGTTGCCCTAGTTTGTCTTTTGTTATGGCTGAGTAGTATTCCATTGTGTATATGTACCACAGCTTCTTTGGCCAGTTGTCTATCAAAGGGCACTTTGGCTGTTTCCATCATTTGCCCACTGTGAATAATTCTGTGATGAACATTAAGGTGCATATATCTTTGCAAACTAAGGCTTTCAAATTTTGGGGGGAAGATACCCAGAAGTGAGATTGCTGGGTCATATGGTAATCCTATTCTTAATTTTTTAAGGAATCACTATACTGTCCTCCATAGTGGTTGTACCAGTTTGCACTCCCACCAGCAGTGTGCAAGAGTTCCTTTCTCTCCACATCCTCTCCAGCACCTGTTATTCCTTGTCTTGTTGATAACAGCCATTCTCACAGGTGTGAGGTGGTATCTCATTGTGGTTTTGATTTGCATTTCCCTGATAGCTAATGAGGATGAGCATTTTTTTCATGTATTTATTGGCTCTTTGTGTGACTTCCTGGGAGAAATGTCTGTTCAGGTCCTCTGCCCATTTTTTAATTGGAGTGTTTGCTTTTTTACTGTTGAGTTGTACAAGTTCTTTATATATTTTAGATATTAGCCCCTTATTGGAGGCATTGTTTGTAAATATTTTCTCCCATTCAGTTGGCTGTCTTTTTGCTTTGTTGATGGTTTCTTTTGTTGTGCTTTTTTTATTATTATTAAATCAGTGATACACAAACTGGCCACAGAAGTAGAGAGCTCAAGAAGCTTAGAATAACAGAGTGTGCTATGGAATTAACTGAAGGAGCAAGAAAACATAGAGTGTAGCGACACATATACATTGGACTCCTGTATGAGAAGTGAAGCTCCAATCGGGCAAACAAAGGAGTGCAAAAGATGAAGCCACTAGGACTTTAATCTGAACCTATCAGGGCAGAACAGGTGTGGAGATTATGTTTAGGATTCAATAGTTAGATTTACTGTGAGACTAACTACAAAGTACACTTGAAAGGGTCAGGGGTGTAGGAGGTCGAATCAGCCATAAACAATGTACAACAAATGTGATAAACTCAATTTGGATTCAGACAAAAGTCAAAAAGGGTTTTGCAAGAGCAGGTGTTAGATCCCAGCAGGAAGGCAGAGCACAGCTATAATCTGGTTGATGGCCCAGGAAATTTAGGAAGGAAAAAAGAAAGTCGCTATTGAGAAACAGGTCTGTAGGTGGCAAATAAGGGCCCATTTAGTAAGTGGGTGTTTAGAAGCAACACTTTGTACTTCTAGAGGGAGTAGAAATGGAGACAGGCTAAAAGGAACTGAATTATTAATTATCACTCTTCTGGGAACTAGACCCCTCGGGGAGTTTGACTTTGAAGTCTACAACCCAGAGTCTCTGGCTAAAAGAGTCGATAAAGCCAAGTGTCTTTAGGTTGGTGTCTTAAGCTGTTCAGCAGTTCTCTCCTAAATCAAATAATCTCAGAACTGGGGCATTATGAAGGTGTGTTCGATGTGTCCAAGTAAAGTCTTTTTAGTATCAGAATTTGAATAGTTGAGTCAAGAGAACTGAAATGGGTACTGTCAGAGACGTGGTAAAACGGTTTAGGTAGGAAAAAATGAACATCATGACCAGGAGGTCTGGCAGAATTTGGGGCCAGGAGCCAATGAAATTTCTTTAGTTGTGACTGATTCAATATGTTGGTTCTTCAGGTTTTCTATTAGTTCATATCTGAACCCAGACTGTACCAAATGATTTATAGTCACCTGTGTTTCTTCTTATAGATGAACTTCCAGATCACATTCATCAGAATGTCAAGTTATGAGTTAGTGTTTTCAAAGATTTGTGTTATTCTTAGGAAGCTTGAAGTGTTGCCCAAAACACATCAGCACCAGTGCTGTCAAAAATTCTGCAGTATATGAAAGTGCCACACCCACCCACATACTCACAAACATACCTGACTTCATGAAAAGTTCAATCAATTTCAGCATAGGCCACATGTGACACAAGAGTAACAAGCCAGAGTCACAAACCTGGAGACTGTGGAATGTGGTCAGTCATTTAGGAAGGTTAAAAAGAGAGGGGGGAGGAGAGGAAACTGCAATTTATAAAAATGATTTGACGTGAAAAATGAAAGGAATAGGCTCAAGAAATGAGAAACGTAAGAACACATATTCATATTTAAGTAGAAAGGTTAAAGGTATATTTTCACTTTAGAAAATTTTCCTTATTAAAATCTATTTGAAAGTTTCCCTTAATTCTGAAAGATTGACTCTTAAAGAGCTATGTGTGCAAACCTCACAGCAGTGCTTTTCACTATAGAGCACACTATAGAAAAGGCAGGTCTATCCGGGCACCATCGGAGAAGTGAGCAGTCACATGCCAGTAGGATCTCAACGTGGTTCCATTAAAGCAGTCTCACAAAGAAACCCTGAGTACCGTGTTTCAGCAAAGTTCCAGTATATATTTATATGGTAACAGTCTGGAATAATAACTAGAACAAATCGCTTAGGAATTGAAACAGTACACTAAGAATCTGTGATGAGAATGCCACAACAGTTCTCGGTGGAGAGGAGAGGGAGTGATTCCTGGACCACCGCAGAGAGGGCCAAGAGAATAAATATTGGACTTGGTTCTGGCCCCTTCCTTAATGTTCTGTGGGTTTCCGTCTCACTGTTGCTTGAAGAAAATGCTACAGTGGAGGATCAGGGCAACTTGCTGAAGGAAAACATTTATTTTCTTCCTGGAGAATAGGCTAGAGGTATCTTTTTGCCCCTTCTCTACTCTGCTCTGTGCTAGGGAAAGCTGATTTTGTGGCTACATCGCTGGTTTCCCTTGTCTTCTGATTGGATTTAGAAAGTGAGAGACAGAGGCTGAAACTGGAGAACAGGAGACAAGTGCTTTTGCCTGTGACTATGATAGCCAGAGGGACAGGGTTTTCCTCTTGCTACCCTCTACCCAATGAGACAAATCTCTGGACCTAAGTTCATTGAATGGGATATATCCTCCCAAGACTCTAATGTGGAGGAAGTATGCAGTATTGACCAGGGAGTTAGGATTTATTCTAGACAAAGGAAGCTCTGCTCATTTCCTTTAACAGGGTGTAGCAGCCTGGTCAGGCTATTCCTGATAAAAACTTTGTAGGACCGTCTATACTTTTATTGCTGTGAAGCCCTTATTCAAACTAGGCTTCCAGCTAAGTCTTCCCACTAAATGCCCCTGTTACGTGTACTCGAAAGCATCCTAACGTCTGTGGTTCCCGTTCGGAGCACTGAGCTGTTAGTCAGATGACACGGGGTTTCTCCAGGGAGTAGACAGGATTTTTTTCTTTGCACTCATGACCTGGACCTATCCCTATTTTCCTGTCCTCCTTAGCCAGCCACACAGTCCCCCTCTCAGTGCCTTACCTACTCCTCCCTTTGTCCTGACTCTGTCCTTATCTAGGGCCTTCCTTTTCCCATTGGTACCCATCATTTTTATTTGAAGTATTTTGTAATCTCCATACTCATCTTTGGAAATACTGTAATTTTAAATATCTTAACTCCAATATTTGAATTCTGTTAGATGTGTATAGCTGATAGAAGCTTGATACAATAACCAATAGATTTTCAGATGCCAGAAGTCAGCTGTTAGCTGAGCTATTTGGGGGACAGGAAGACCACCTTGGCAGTTTTAAAAATCTTAGCTGTTGACTGGCTGCACTGCTTAAAAATATGAATGCAAGGGCAAGAGGGAAAATAACTTTTTATACTTGTCTATGGTAAGTCAATGCACTGTGCTAGCCACCTTTTGAAAATACTATATCCTTTCATTCTCAGTAAGATAGTTTAAGTAACTTTTATAAGTCACTGCTATTTAGAGACAGAGCTGGGATATGCACCTGTTAAGTCCCACCTTCAGGTCCCACCACACCATCACCCTGCCTAAAAATGACAGCTGCCTCTTTAAAGATCCTGACACTCATATGTAAGTGTGAGAAAATTAGTGGCAGCAGTCAGTTCAGTGACAAAGGTACAAGAGACTACATGGCACCACAAATTTCAAGATGAATTTTTGTCAGTACAAGAGGCACTTTATTAAGAAGTTATAAATTGGATTGGGTTATGCTTACATCTACTAGAAAACCAGTTCTTAAATTACCATTTTATGTGCTATGGTATTGATGAAAAGGAAATTGTATAATTTGCTCGTGTGTCAGAGGGAGTCTGCTTGTGTACCGTTAATGATAATCAAAGTATCTGACATGTAATAATGTTCTGGTAACACTTAAATCAACCTGATTATACTGAAAACCTAATAAACAGTAACGACAGAGTTTTTTAATATGCTTCTGGCTGAAGTACTGCCAATCTGAAAAATATTTGAATTCCAAACCACAATGGATGTGTATTCACTCGTATAATCAAAATAGAGGAAATAAAAACACAGCTTCGACTGAGTACACTTTTAACATTAAATTAAAGAAAAATAACTGAAATTTATAAAAATAGACTTCAATTTTGAATGTTAATTTTAGCGAATTAATATTATTTTGTGGCCATGATGAGTTTCTTTAGGGTAATTGAATTTTTTTGGTAATCAGATTTCATAGGTATGACTAGAAGCAGCTGCAGAAGCAAATCAGGTTCGCTCAGAGCGAATATTAATGACATTCTGAAATTCCTTATTCCCAAGAGGAGAGTAAAACTTTAAGCTAAATACTTGAAGGAATACACATTTTACATGTTTTGTTATTAGTGATGAGAGTTGCTTATTAATCAATGTTTAACAATGTAATTACAGCTGTTTTAGTCTCACCAGATAACACAGATTAATAAATGACCTGTAGCTAGTGAAGTGTGCAGATAGGGTAATGAATTCTTTCCATCAGCACACTAATTTATTAGTAATAAACAAAGACCATGATGAATTAGCAGAATTGTAGAGTTTCTGAATATTGAAATCAAATTTCCAGATGAAAGCATTTAATCATTCAGTTTTCCTTCATTTATTTCTCTTCATGTCTGATAATGTTGGGATTTGCTTTTCTAGGCTGTATGAAATAGTTCATTTAAAGCTCATATTTTATACTATTTACAAGTTTACATTGATCCAACTCTTATTATTATATATTAGTTTTACCTAACACTGGCAGTAGTTATAACTTTGATTTCAACTAATTGAATTATTATGTTTAGGAGAGCTCCTTGTTACAGCTCAACAAAGCACTCTTAGATTAGCTGTTTTTTTTTTCCCAAAGCTGGATTTAACTATGTAGATTCTATTTGAAAATTTCAGTTAACTCAAAGGAAAATGATAGAAATGCATATGCATTATAATATCCAAAATCTGACAGTGAAGGGAAGTTATCAATCATATTATATCCAAAGTAACATAAGGTGATGTTCATAATGCCCAAGACCACTTCTCTGTCTTATTCAGATTCTCATTATGTTTGACCTCATGTCAGCATCTGGCAGAGCTGACCACACTCTTAAACACATTCCCCGCCGTGTTCTAGGATCTCACATTCTCCTTTTTGCCTCTGTGCTTTGACAGCCTCTATGTGCTGGGATCTCTGTATGTCGTCTGCTATATCTATAGTTTTCTCCCCATGTGATTTTATCAAGTTCTAAGGCTTTAATCCCTACGGATAAATGTGTGTTCATATCTGATTTTTCTCTTGATTTTCATATTTGTATCTCCATTTGACTACTTAGCATCTCAACTTGGATATATTGTAAGAACCTCAATATTAACAAATAAAAAACAGACACTGGATACTTAACACCTCCCAAATAGTAATTTTTCACTAGTTTTACATCTCAGTAAATATAACATTATTTATACAACTTCTCAAGACAAATAATTTAGCTTTGATGCCTCTTCTATGCTTAGTCTATATATCTACTACATTTGCAAGTCCTGTTGCCTTTACTGCAAAATATAGTTAGAATCCAAGCACTTCTCTCCATTTTAATGTGGCTACTACAGTATTTTCAATTACATGTGGCTTACATTATATGTCTATCGAACAATGCTGCTCTAGAGCAATTACCCTCAGCTCTGAGTATACAGCAGAATCACCCAAGGAGCTTAAAAAAATTGCTAGCCCTGCACTCCACCCCAAATTACCTGAATCAAATTGCCAGTAACAGGGTTTGGTAGTTGATCATTTTAAGAAGATTCCTGGATAATTTTAATATGTTACCAGGTATGAGAATCATTCCTCCAAAGCCAAGTTCTAATCTTTTTCAGCTTGGATTCTTTCAACAATTGAATTTGGGAAACTCCCCCCAGAAAATGCATATTCACGTGTGATTTACATTATTGAGGCATTTCTAGGCATTATATAAATGATCCCTGCTAGAAGGCTTTTAATATGGTTTACTTTTCAGAAACTTGTGTTTCAAAGAATAATATTTTTTCATGTCCTTTCATTTATTCTAGACCTTGATTATCACACTTTGTTTTTACCTGGAGCTAAGATGAGCAGTGTATCTTTATCTTGATGACTTCTCAGAGATGATTTTTGTTTTATTTACAAAGCCTATATAATGAAAACTCACCCTGCTTAATTCTGCCTTATTTCCATAATAATTTTGTGCTATATTTTACTATTTATACCTACCTTTAAAAATGACTATACATAATCTGATTTATTGTTTCTTCCTTTTTTTTTGATTTTTCAATATATTTTTAGACTTGTTGGGGTCACATTGATTAACAAGAATTACATAGGTTCCAGATGTACAATTCTACAGTATATCCATTGTCCATATATTATATAGTATGTTCAGCACCCAGTGTCAGTTCTCTTTTCTTCACCGTATATTTGGCTCCCTCTCCCTCCTATTAGCTACTCTAATGCTCTTTGAAGATTTTAATTGTTATTACTAATGGCACTGCCAAAAATCTTGCCTCCAAATAACTTAGACTGCAAGTAAATTTATTAAGCTAATTACAAAACACATGATTAAACTAATTGAAACTGAGTCATTCATTTAACAAAAAATTAAGTACCTAGTATATATGTAAGCATTGTTCTAAGCTCCAAGGAAACCAAATTTTAAAATTCCATGTGCTCATGAGTCTTACTTTCTAGTTTGGGGAGTAAGACAGGAACAAGGTAAATAAAGATATGGTATATTGAGTAGTGACAGATCTGTGAAAAGGGCAAAGAGAATAGAGAAGTCCTTGTAAAATTTTTGTGAGAAAAGGCACTTGAGTAAACCTAAGAAGGTAAAGAAATGATCTACATGTATGTCAACGGGCATGACACGTCCGGCAGAGGGCAGAGGGGATTTGCATTCCCGGACGTGGAAGCTTGCCTAGCTGGTTAGAGGAGCAAGAAGTCAGTGTGATCGAAAAAAGTGAGAAGGGGGAAAGGGTCACAAGGATCATAGAATGATTATTTGGGTCATGAATGAGCTTGACTTTCACCAAGTGAGATGGGAGCCACTGCGCAGCTTCCAGTGGAGGAATGTGTTCTAATACATGTTTCAAAAGGATCACTCTAGCAGATGGTTGAGAACAGACTGAGGCAATGCCAGAAGCAGAGAGCCCAGTCAAACAGAAGAATCCAAAATTCTAGAGCATGGATAACATATTTTAAACTTAAATGCTGTATTTTATACCTAAATTTCAAAGTTACTTTGATCATCTTAATTACAATCACTCTCAGCCTGTGTACTATCCCAAGCTGGATAAATCAGGAAGGGGAAGAACAGAAAGCAGCAGGAATGCATGGCTCCTCCATACTTCTTTCTCTCTCAGATAAAGCTGATGGGCATGCCTTTAAAACCGTCTTTACCCTTGTCATGATTCATAACATCTTCATGGCACTGCTTGCTACTTTTTGTCCAGTGAAACAAGAAGAGTTTAGGCAGATGAAACACCTTTAGGCTTGTCTAAAGTAAGCAATATATTTTCCAAGGATCAGAATAAACAAAAAATGGACAATAACTAGATATTGTCTCAAAATATAAAGAGTAAGTTTTTTGAAGTCCTGTCAACACAAGTGAGATCTTTGCGAAGCTATGCAATGACTTAGGATTTTAAACAGCACATTTCCCCTTACACAAAAATAAATAGATAAATATGCCAGATTTCTGGCTAAAATGGTTTCTTTGACAATAGAATTTCCTCAGAAACTTAGCAGGATCTCCCGCACATATGGTCATGAACCAGATTTATAACCAAAACTCTACTATAGTGCAATGCAGAAAAGTGAGTCTAAGAAATGATGCTCAGTTTACTGGATATTCTGTGAGGAAAAATGTGCATCTTGACCTCTACCTCCCTCCATAAACAGAAATAAATTCCAGATGGTTTGCAAATCTAAATACAAAAGGTAAAATCATACAGATTTTAAAGGAAAATAAGGGAAGATCTGTGTGATCTTGAATTAGGCAAATATTTCTTTAAGAGGACAATAAAACTACTAATCACATAAGAAAATAATGATAAGTAGGACCACATTAAAATTGAGAACTTCTATTTGTCAAAAAAGGGCATTAAGAGTGAAAAAGCAAACTACAAAATGTGGTAAAGGATGCATGTCTAAATATATGAAAAACTTCTACATGTAATCTATAACAAAAAAGACAGACAGCTCAGAACAAATAAAAAGGAAAAATGAAATGGACTCTTCACAAATGATGACAGTCAATTGGCCAAAAATATAAAGGTTATTCAACTTCATTAGTCATTAGCTAAATAACTATTAGGTACAACATGATACCACAACACAGAATGAGTAAATTCAAAACATGAAGTGTTGGTCAGTGTACGAGGTCTTAAAATAAAGTTTGGGAACTTGTCACTGTGCGCTTATATTGGCAGCACTGTACAAACAACTCAGTAAGGTTTCATAACCTTGGTATATCTGGATCTCATAACTGTGTTTATGTCGACATGTGCCGGTGTCTTCCTGAGTGGCATTCATTATTGCTGTTGCATGTTTTTATGTGCCATAATGAGAATGTTGGAGCTTTAATCAGAGCAACAAATGAACATTAAATTTCTTTTTAAACTTGTTAAGAGTGGAAGTGAAATCAAGGACATGTTAGTCCAAGTTTATGGGGATAATGTCATGGAGAAAATGGCAGGGTAGAAATAGAGTAAATTTTTTTCTGAGGGGACAGAAACTATCACTGATGAAGAGAGGTCATGGTGGTCAGTAACAAGCAGAGCTGATGGAAACATTGCAAAAAGTTGTCAAATTCTTTGTCAAAATCATTGGCTGAATGTGAAAAGCATAGCAGACCAATAAACATATATATAGAGAAACAAGAAAATCTTAACTGAAAATCCTGGCATGAGAAAGTTATGTGCAAAAATGGTCCTTAAGGAGCTCACCGGTGAACAAAACAAAGGAGAGTTGAAGATTGCCAAGACCTTTTGGAGAGGCAAGAGAATGTTTTGGGCTGTGTAATCACTGGTGATGAAACATGAGTGTACCAACACCATATGAAAACAAAGCATCAAAGTGCACAATGGAAGTCAGCCAATTCTCCATGACCACAAAAGCCCCAACAGTCCAAATCAAGAGTCAAAATGATATTGCTAACCTTTTTTGATATCAGAGGGATTGTTCATTATGAAATTGTATCAATTGGACAGTCAACCAAGTTTACTGTTTGGAAGTGCTGAAAAGGCTGTGTGAAAAAGTTAGATGGAAACTACCTGAACTTTTCACCAACTTATGGTTCTTGCATCATGACAATGCACTAGCTCACATGGCACATGTCTGTGAAGGGGATTTTAGCCAGTAAATAACTGTATTGCAATACCCTCCCTATTCACCTGATCTGATTTCCAGTGACTTTTTTCTTTATCTGAATATAAAGGAAATATTGAAAGGAAGACATTTTGATGACATTCAGGACATGGAGGGTAATACAACAAGAGCTCTGATGACCATTCCAGAAAGAGTTCCAAAATTGCTTTGAAGGGTGGACTAGGTGCAGTTATCAGTGCATAATTTCCCAAGGAAAGTACTTTGAAGGTGGCTGTAGTGATATTCAGCAATGATGTATAATGCACCTTTTCTAGGATGAGTTAGCAAACTTTAATGTCAGAGTTAGTATGGAGGAATTGAACCCTTATACCAAGATATGCTGCTGTGTTGAGGAAACAGAAACTACCCTAGACATTTTTAGGATGAAAAAAATTTAACTCTGAAATTATGTGTCCGCAAAACTTTGTGAAAGTTTTTCTATCAGTTTTATATAACTACCTTTGAAAAAAGTCCCAATGTCAGCAGCTTAACACAACAAATATTTATTATCCCAGTTTCTGTGCATCAAGAATCCAGTGAAACGTAGTTGGACCCCCTAGTTCAGGGTCTTCCACAGGTTGCAATCAAGGTGTCAGTCTGGATTGTGGTTATCTCAAGGCTCAACTCAGGAAGGATTCACTTCCTTAAGTTGCACAATTTAGCTGGTTTTAGGCCTCCTAAGATCTTCTTTCAAGATCATTCAAATTAAATTTCTTCAGCTTAAAATACCTAGGGTAGTTTCTAATTCTCCAATAAAATATAACTTATATACTCCTTGCTATGTCCTTTACATATTATCTCTGCCGTCTGAAATCCCCTTTCTTCCATCCCCTTTGCTTATCTGACCAACTGTTCTTTGTAACCCAAGAGCAATCTAAAATATTGCACTCCTCAGTCTGATTTATTGCTCTGAGTACATGTATCAGAGTACCTATCGAATTGAAAAGGCACTGTCTGTTAATTCTGTGGATTTCTGCCACATACTAAAATAAAATGTTTCTTGAATAGCACAAGAGAGACCACTTCTTACTCATTTTTGCCTACTAGTACTTTGCCAAAGGAAACACAGTAGAATGTGCTTTGTAAAGTGTAATGAATGGAGGGACAGAAGAAATAAAAGAGGGAAGAAACAAAGGAGGGAGGATGAAGTACATAAAGAAGAGATGACTAACTCTAAAACTAACCCTTATTCTACTAAGGTTTTATAATCTAAGGGACAGCACATTCTGTGATATATTTCATGATGTGGCAGAGACATTGTAGGCTAAATGTAGAGGAATGTAATACAGTGGGAGGGGCAGGGCTGAAATAAGACACACCTAAGTTTGGTAAGAGAAATACCCAGATCCATATATGGTGAAGTAGTCTAGAAAGGCAGGAGTGTCCAATAAATACTTTATTAAAAAAATGGCACGACATGTAAATAGTTGGTATTAGGTTCAGGAAAACAGTTGGTGGCATGCAAAGAAAGGCATTGAAAAGTAGTCAATATCCAGGCAGATGGCAGGTGGTCCACAACTAGATGGTGTAGCAGCAAGTCATAATAACTAAGAAGCCTGAGGTATATGGCTTGGTTAGAGGAATGGGGTCGTGGGACATTTACATAGGGATTCACACCCACGGGCCAAGGTAAGAATATGAATATCAGACTTAGAAAACCAGATATAAACTTCTATTCAAAATGAAAAATAGTCCTCCCAGTCTATAATTCATGGACTTTGAATGCTAGCTTCCTAAAACTAGGCTTAGTTTGCATAGAGACTAAGGTGGAAGCCAATGGGCTTCTACTAGGTGAAGAGTATGCAGTCTGTCAGCCAAGTTGGAGAGAATACGTTATATGTGTATCTGCATAAGTGAATATTTCTGGATCTGTGTTCATTATTCAAATCAGATACTGTTAAATGTGACATGATAAGCGTTTACTTTTAACATTGGGATAAATGTTTTATAATGATAAGCTCTGAAAAAAATAAATTTTGAATAACATATTACTATAGATTTTCATGCAAACATCTATAAAATATGAGAAAATAAAAATTATACATTTGTGCAACTGTACAAAAATATACATAATATTCAAATTTCATATATAATGTTGAAGATCCTTAAAAAAATAAAAAAAATGTTGAAGATCTTTATATATATTTATCAGTAACATGAAAATTTATATAACATTCATGTTTTAATTTCTGGTCAAAATGAATATTTCTTTAAGCCTTAAATTTTGTTAAAATATTTAAATTTGTAAATATAGATCAATTTTTAAAAATATTAATTATATTTTGAAATATTTGAATGGTTTGAACATCGACTCTAAGCTTCTAACTGCTTTTCCCCGCCTTTTCATTCAGTATCCTTCCCCATCCTGTTGTATAGCCTTGGGAACAATTATAACTGATTGAATCCTAGCTGTTCTTCTCTGAAGTAGACAAAGCTACCATGTATCCAAAATGGGGTGATCTACTGCACAGTTTTACAAAAGCACCTGAGGACATATAGGTAATTATAGCATATTGTATTTCCAACTCAGAAAGTAGTTGTTTCCTCAAAAGTTTAACTTAAGGTACATGTAAATATGTGATAGATTGTTAAACTAAAGCTAGGAATGTGACAGTAAAGAAACAGTAAATCCAAGTTGAGACGTGAAAGGACTCTCCTAAGGCATGCTGTTCTTCCTCACGGGAATACAGAGTATTTTCTTCTTTCCTTGAACTTATGAGAGAGGAAAAGTAGATTTTATCTTTTATGGTTATCATCTACCCTTAAGTAAGGAACTTTCTACTTTGTTTATCACATCTTTAATTTTACACACTTTGCCCCAGAGCTTGCCTCTTAAAAAGCTAACAAAAGAGTGAATATCAGATATTAAAATACTTAATTAAACTGAAATTACCACAGTCATTTCATCAATCTGAAATCAAGTAGAGAATGTGCCAGGTTAACTACAGCTTTAGCTGAAGCAATGCATCTATAAAACTGAACAATGGTAGTAACAACCTTGTAGAATCTGAGATAGAGTATAAATTTTCCTCTGGTTTTAAAATCTGATCTGAGTGCAGAAAAGGGAAAACCACCCTGAACAAGCCAGATGAGAAAATGTTTACCTGCATGGAAACATCTTGAAGTTTATGGTCAATAGGGTGATTACAAAGACATTATTGTTTTGCTCTGGCTGAAGTCAAGATTGAGTAAAACTGGTTATTTACCTATTTGTCTAATCATGATCTCCCCCCACTCCTCTAAAAGAAAACATGAGTCCTGATGGGTAAGAGGTCTCTTGAGTATTGGGCTATGCTTTATTTGTCTGCATATATCCCCCAATGCCTTTCTAATGTTTAATAAACAGCTGAAAATTTTATTTTAAACTGAAGCTTCTGTTATTATTCTCTTTCTGGAATGTTATGCTATTTAGATGGTGAATCTGTAAGCAATTTGATCCACATCATCAAGAAGAAATATCATCATTTATCTCTTTTAAGTTGGCTTGTCCAGCTTGAGGGGAAACCTAGCATCTCCTTCTGGAGGCTTTTTCTCTTTTCTCTTTTCTGTAATTGTCTAGAAGCACACTCAGCCCAAAGGGATAAGATTTCATCTAATGATTGGTATGTTCAGTCCACTAGTAAATTCATTATCATCACTGCCATAATGTATAACTTTTGAAAACTGGCTTTACACAGAATTAATAGTGTTGACTTGTTCTATGGATCCCTCCCCACCTGTAGTGCCACTCCATGTTTTAGCTTCGATGGCACAGCCCTTTTAGTTCATGCTTACCTAGTTAGTACAAACACCACACCTGGGATGATGGATTCAGAGGGCCTTTGAGCCTCAGGCATATGACTTCACCCAGCACATTTTAAACCCAGAATTTTCTTTCCCCCACAATGAATACTTCTTTGAGATAATTGGGCTCATTTCCTTCTCAGTCAGAACCATCCTAATATTTCAGAACTTCTAATGCTGTTGAAATTCAATTACAATGGGGCTGGGGACTTGTGATACCTCTCCTACCAAAAGAGTTCTTGATTTCATACAAATTTTCCCACTAGGGACACTCTCCATGAATTCTTTCCCCCCAAATAGAGAAACTTTGTTTTTCTAAATTACTTTGGCACATAGAAATTCCTATTGTTTAGACCTTTTCTTAGACTTCCTCGAGAGTAGCAAGACAAATTTTAAAAGAATGTTATTTTTAGTATTAACCATGGTAGAAGAATAGGGTGCTAAATGGTCTCTAAAATGCTCTTCCAGCAAAGAGTTCTAGGAACTTCAAAATATCTTGAAAAACTCAGAACTATCAAGTCCCAGAGAACACTCAAGCCTAGGCTGGTACTGCTTCCACGGTAAAAGACTTTGGGAGTAAAGTGGGTGGAGAGTAAGAAAGAGAATATCTGAGGTCTATCTAGAGACTCAAAGTTCCTCAAATGTTTGGTTTTTAAAAATTGGAGAGAACTTTTCTGCAATATTATTCATCTTCTAAGGTGCTTTTGGAGCTTCTTCCATTAACTTGGCCTCTGGAACATCTCACAAAGTTTTATGAACTCTTTAGTAGACTGGTATAGGTACAAAGATGAAAAAAGTATCAATATGTTAATTATGTATGAGGTTATATGTATATATAAGTATATATAATTATATATGTATATAATTTCATAATTACCTCATTTTTAGTCATTATTATTTTGGTCCAGACACCCAGAGATTGTGGTGCCCCCTGGTGGTCATTAAATTATCACCAATCTCCTTGACGCCTAAAAATCCACTGGGTTTGAAAAGCTAAAAACTTGAAAGATGAGAAACCGTGAAAGCAGGTAGAAGTAACTTGCATAATTTAAGCTAGTTCTTCCTATCAGGGCTGGTGATTTATGGCAAAATAAAGTGTAAGTAATGGAAAAGAAGCACTTCCCCAGGCAAAATCAAATTTGAAAAAAATAATTCTTGTTGAGTATTGAACATGTGTTAAGTGATTTTAAGTAAAATGTGTCACATTTCTCTATTACATTTGGTAGTTCTTTTAATATTAGTCACACAGTAGAATTTATTTGACAGCACTTTTGAATATTATAAGTGATGAGAAAATTTCAGATTGACAGTTTAGCAATATTAAATTGGACTCATAACTTTGATATAAATTGTATTTTTATTTGTTAAGCTATCTTAACTTAATAATTATAATTAAAGAATTATAATTGTAATCTTCAAAATGTTACCAATTTATCTGACCTCACAAAAGTGAATGAATTTTATAAAGGCACAAAATACAGTCTTGACTTATTATTTAATTTCTGACCACTGACTTCCTATATACCCTGCTAAATCTAAGCTTAGAAAAATAAATTGCATTATTACTGTTTTTTAATGAACATAGCTTATGTACTTTTTCTTACATTGGAGTGCAAATAAATATTTTATATACACTACATAAATCATGCAATGTAAATATGTAAGTGATTTTTCTACACAATAGAAGGATTGTTTACATTTTTACTGAAATCACAAGTAGAGAACCCAATTTTCTGTAATATCTATTAACTGAGACATAATGTTTCTGTTCTGTTTATAATCAGTTTCTTCTGCACAGTACTTTTTCTAATTCAGTTTAAATTACCCCCCTTTCTGTGATGAACTTCCATTTCCACATTTACCAGCTGTGAATGCATTTAGACAGTAAAAGTAAAAGTAGGTTCAGAAATAGTCCCTTGAATTCATTGTTGTTGTTAACTATTTGGTTTGGCACTTTGGATTTGTAACATACTGAAGTTGCATGTTGTTCCTCTACCCTCTACAGGCCCATTTACTACACCCCAATTTCCCCCCCGCCTCACAAAGGCTTTTATTTGAACATTTATGGAACTTATTTCCTGAAGTCATTATACATTACTCATAAGTAACTATTTCTCCCTTAAAATCAGAGAATGTCTCCCAGAGATAAACAGCATACTAAATGTTAGGACTGAAGAAAATAACAGCTATACCCTCATTTGGGATATGGTCTTAAATTCATACATTTATTTTCATATTTTATAGTTAGGTGTGATTATTATAAGAATTGGGTATATTGTTTGCATCTTAAAATGGGCATTTCCATCTTTCTACTATATATTTACTATAGATGTTTCAAAAGAGGAGACAAGAATGAAATTATTATGGTTTCATCCTCTTTTTTTCATTTATTTAAAATTAGTTAAATATAGGTAGGCCATTTTATCAATTGCACTGCACAACAATCTCTGCTTCAGCTCATATGCGCTGGCTGTATACATCGTTTGGTACTGCTCAGGAAAATGACTTTTTTTCTAATTCATTTTGTATACACATATACATTTACACTAATTTTTTACGTTTTAGAAATAATATGCAAAAATCATAAATACAAAGCTAAGATAAATCATTTTAAAATGATGTAATTAACTATTAAATGTTATTTTAAAATATGCAAGTTTTATAAACTTCATTTTTTTATTTCAATGGCTTCATGTACAGATATTATATGTTCTGCTGTTAGTCAAATACAGTCTAATACCAACTTGTATAGTAAAATATATGCTGTATAATAAAAATTATTTTCTTGACTAAATTATTTACTTTTATTTAAATACCATGATTTCTTTATCAAGACACCTAAATCCAAAAAACAAAAACAAAAAAGGAGAGAAGGTTGGTAAACTTAAAATGAGTAACACTGTGCAACTCTGCAGGGAAAACTGTCAGCAGCCTGGCACATGTGCATTTAATGTGAAGCCTCTTGTCTCTAAAAATAAAAGCTAGGCTGCACAAGCCCCTATGTCTGACAGAGCGAAGGGACACAATAAGGGGCTCCCTACACCACCTACGCTCATCAGAGTGAAGGATGTTACTTCTTTGGTTTCCTGGCTTAATGGAAAGGTATTTGTATTCACATCACTGCGTATTAGTCATTCAATAGATGAAAGGAATATTTTAAACTTTAAAGGCTACCTTGGTGTCATTCTAAGAAGTGGGGATGAGACCCTGGGGGAAGTGTTGAAATCCTGGAGAATTATTTTAACTATGAGAAGTCGTTTAATATTTGTGAGTTCGTGGTTCCGAGAGTAATAGTTATATAGTCTGTGTGGGGGGATTTATATTTTTGATTCCAATATTCTAGTTTACAATTTTTACTCTTAAAGCATGTTTGTGTAAATACTGCTCCATCGTCCCTGTAACAAGTGCACTTTACATTTTGTTGGTGTCTTTTCAAGGTCAATCTATTAAGCAGTTTACATTTTCTTTGCATCCTTTAAAGGACACATAGATGCTTTTAGATGTAATTTCTAAAATATTTATTAGCCATTATGGCTAGGAACAAGTAACATTTAAGAAAATAAAAAACCCTACAGAACCAAAGAAAGGTTAGAGGAGAAGGAAATGTCCTTTCTTTCTTCTTTGTAATCACATTAGGCAAGTAAAAACTACAGGAAAGAACTTACCGTAAAACAAATTATAAAAATCTGGGGATCTGTCATCTCTGAGAAGTCTTTGCTAAAAACACTAGAAACAATTTAATTTACTTTATATTTCCAGTTAGAAAGAACAGGAAAAGTTTGGAGCCTTAAGCAAGATCAAACTTTGTGCCAATCATAAATAAAAGTAAATCATGAATGACAGATTTTCTTTTAAACGGGAGAAATACAGAACAGGAAGAAAATGAAGCTCATCTTAAACATGTGATCGAGTTACTGTGCGTGGCCTTTGAAATCGATGATTTGGCAATTAATGCTTTAAAGTTCTTCCTGATTATATTACCTACTTCTTGAATTGCAAAGTGTCCAAAACTGCCTAACAGTGAAAGGATTTCTCTACACAGTAGTCCTTGACATTTTAGTTGTATGAATTCAACTGGAGATGTTGGTTACATTTTTATTCTGTTTCCCTTTGAGAGTAATTATTGAATAATTATTGGAAAGTAGTCGATATTTGCCAAAGAGGTTTTACTTTATGAATTTAATGCGTGGTAGCATTCTTTAAAAGTATGTGTAATTTATGCAGCGAATAAGGAAACAACCAAAGAGGGGGAATCCAAGGAAAACCTCAGAAAAATGACAGGTAAAACATGTATAAAAATAATACAGAACTTTCTGAAGTGTCTCTCTTCGTGTCCTACTTCACCCAACCAACTATTGTGAAAAGATAGGACGGGGTGAGAGGGACACATAAAACAAAAGACTTCTTTCTCCACTCCCTTTTCCGCCGTTTCTTTTGCCAGAGCTTATTGCAAAGTCTTGGAAACATTGAACATAATATATTTAGTTACTTTTATTCTTCTAACGACTGTGCTGGGTGGTGCCTAGAGGTGACTGCCGTTGGAGTAACAAAAAGAGAAGTAGAAACGCTGCAAGAAAGGAAAAGAAGAAAGTTACCCGCCCCGCGGAGGTTGTAACAAAAAAGTAACAGGAACTTTACTTAGAGGCACAGCTCTTTTCACTGTCCCGGCTCCGTGTTTAGTAGCAGAAAGACGGCTTGCATTGCCTCTGGTTTCTACAAGATCGCGAGGAGTAAAACTATACACAGGACTATAAATTGCAAGTGTTATTCTCGGATTGATTCTGCTCCACGAAAGCTGCAGTTGCTAAAAGCTGAGTGCCCACAGCAGCACGCAACTCAGCAGCTACCCACGTTTTCCCTTTCAGAGCATCCAGCACAAGTTGGGAGCTCAGAATCTGGAGGGAATCCTGGTCCCGCAACCTGACTCCGCTCGCTGCGGATTGGCCCGCGCTTCGAACCCCGCCCCCGCGGCCGGGGCGGCCGTTTCGCGGAGACCCGCCCCTCGGCCCTGGGAATCGCCACCTGGCAGGCCGGCTGCGCCTGCCACTCAGCCCGAGTGGCTGAGGCTCTCCTCTCGGAGCCCCGCCCCCACCCCCTAATTGATATTATTGGAGTGTGGAGCAAGCGGCCGGTCTGCAGTCAGAGACTTGCAGGCAGCAAACACCGTGCAAACGAACAGGAGGGAGAAAAAAATTTAAAAAGCTAAACGCGGAGCCGCGGGCCGGAGATCGAGAAGGGGAATCGATGAGAGGACAGCAATAATAAAATAACCCACTTCGGAGCAAACAGCGTTTAAAAAGCTACGACTCAACCGAAACCTAAAATAAAACCTGCTCATGCACCATGGTTTTTCAAACTCGTCACCCTTCATGGATTATTTTATGCTACGTCTGGCTCCTCCGCTTTGCACACACCGGAGAGGCGCAGGCTGCAAAGGAAGGTAAGATGATGGAAAAGCAAAGTTTGTTCTGACTTATTTATTTAGCTGTCTACCTGCTTGTCCGCGGGACTGCCGGCCGCGCCTCCGGCGCGGGGCGACCCTCCTCCGCCGGATCCCCACCCCCTCACCTTTCGGGCTGCTTCTGGCCGGCGGGCGGACTGCAAGCGGAGCTACTCCCAGCTGCCTGCAGCCGGGCGCCCGGGCCATCGGCCCGACGGGAGCGAGATATTTGGCTCCGGCAGTCTGAAAGGCGTGAGCAGTAATGGAGGGCGGGGGTAGAGGGCGGGTGGCCGTCGAGCTCATTCTCTAGGGCGCGGGGCGGGTCAGATTTCTTCCTCTAGTCCTCTTCTCTTCCTCCTCTCGGTTTTTGCCTGTGGTGGTAGGGGTACTGCGGCCGGAGTTGGTCCGAGAATGGGGGTTGCTGCCTCTAGTGTCCCGGGCCAGGCTGCCGGCGAGCGCCTGAAGTCTACAGCCTTCCCAGAGGGGCCGTGACTCGTGTGAGCTCCGAACGCTCGGGTTACTAATGAAGTGCTCACTGCGTCCGAGGAGGAGGCGCGGGCCCTGCGGTTGGCTCTCAGTCGTCAGCGCGGAACAATAACGCCGGGGAGGTGAAGGCGACCTGCGGCGCGCGCCCCGCGGCTGGGGTTGTCTCCATTCAGCGTGCCCCGCGCGCAGGTCCCAGTGGTAGGGGAACAGCGGGAGCCCCGAGAGAGCTCCGCCAGGCCAGGGAAGACAGGGGGCGAGCTGGGGCTGTGCAACTGATACCGTGGTTCCGCCAGGGAGACTGGAAGTCCTCAAACATCTGCCCCACAGTCCGGCAGTTCAGTCCTAGAGGTGAAACCTTGAGAAAGACCTGGACCCTGACTAGCTCGGGATGAACAGAGCAGGTTTCATTTGGGCAGCCAGATACGCTTGTATGTGATTATTATTATTGTTGTTGTTATTATTATTATTTTCTTCTCCTTTGAATCACTGACAGAAGGTAAAATACCTTTCGGTGCCTGTAGTTGGAGCTGGGGAAAAATAAATCCTGGCAATGGAAATGTCTTGCTCTGATCAGTGTCACAGTCTACCCGCCACCACCACGCCACCTTCCAGGCTTTAAGTCTAAGGTTGATGTGCCGGTATTTTAAAGCGGAATACTATGTATTACTTGTTCTTGAAGTGTGGAGGATGGAGGAATCGGATTTAGGTCACGGTGGTGAGGGGGGGGAGCGGCTATATATCGGTCCTCGCTTTATCTATAGGGATTTAGTACTGCTTCCCCCTCGCCATTCTCTTCTCGCACCCCTCTTCGATCACTCAAAACCGCCCTCCCCAACCCAAAGCCATGTCCTACTTATTGATCCAACCTGACCTTCTGACCCGTAAGTCCACATCTGCAGCCTGTGTTGACGCTGAACCCATTCAGAGAAATTTTCAGAAAAAATCGTGACTCCGAGCTGTTGGTTACGCGTTTGCAGCCGAACCGACGTCTGCTAGAAACACACACTCAAACACAGCAAAACCCACATTTCTATTCGCATGACAGTGGTGATTAGGAACATGCAGTCCTGGAACCTTGTGCCGATTCCTCCGCAATAGCGGGACCGAATGGAAAGTTTGCACAGCCGCAGCGAAGCCGGGCGCTGGCGCTGGGGCAGACCAGGGCAGGAGTTTGAGCTATAAATAACTGCATCACTAGGGGGAGAGGTTACCGCAGCCGGAGTGGCTCGCTCGCTTGGTTTTCTTTTGTGGGATCAAGATTCGTGGAGAGGGTTCTGATTCTTGGAGGCCGAATTCTTTAAATGCAGAAGTGAGATGTTTAAAAGGTGGGCGGGGTAGTAAAGGCGCCTGGTTGCTCGGTGGCAACGCTCTCAGCGCGCAGCGGGAATCGGGAGCTGTCGTTCTGGAAGCGAGTAAGCCCCAAGGCGGCGCCGCGGCGCCCACCGGCGAGCACTGGGAACCGCTTCGAGCAGGTGCCCAACCTCCAGGGTGGATGGGATGGCTGCAGGAAAATGAGGGACACTCCCCCTTTCTCCACTTTCCCCATACACTTTCCCTTGGGGCGGTCAGTTCCCGTACTGGGAGTGCGTGTCTAAGTCAGAGTCTGACGCTTGGAGGCGAAGTGCAGCTTGCTGCTTTTCCTTTTCGTAAAAGCTGCCGCCGTCGCCGCCGCTTCCTCAAAGGAGACGCTTCCCGAAAGCCTCTCTCCTCCTGGCTCCTTCTGGAGCGAGGGCGCCACCGGCTCCCTAGAGTGACCAGGTCTGGCGGAGGCATAATGGATGCTGTGAGCGGCAGACGCGCCAGTCTGGCAGCGCCCGCCCTGCCGGGGGCCGGCCCCGCCCCGGGCCCCACCGCTGCCCGCGCCGCCCTTGCCTCGTCTCGCAAGGGCGCGCCCCGCATCTCGCCCCTCGCTTTCACCCCCGCCCGGTCCACACGGCGTGGCGCGGAGTCCCTGAGCCCCAGCCGGGGCGCCCTAGTCGGCCGCCGGAGGTTACACCTCCGGGGCGTGAATGGGTTGGGAGGCGGGGGTGGAAGGCGTCCGGTGCTCTGAGCGGGAAGTCAAAAGCGCGGACTTGGGAGTGTACCCAGAGAGCGGACCGCGGAGAGGGAGACACGCTGATCACTTTAGAGCTGCTTCTGATTAAACGCTCAGGGGTTGATTTCTGTTCTGTTTTTATTTGGTAGTTTGTTTCTCTCTTGTTTGCCACTATCGCCCTGCCATGGTCTCTGCTCCCACCCCAGGCTGGCCAGAGGGGTAACAGAAGGCAATAAACAATCGGTAGTGCTTATTTCACTCTCAAAAAAGACCCAAGAAGGTCATCTGGGTTTAATATCCATTTGCGTCTTGTCAGTACAGAAGATAATAATAATAATAATAATAATAATAATAATAATAATGATGGTAATAAATTACTTCAAAAGGAGACTACCTGGAACTCACCGTTTTCCTTGTGCTTCTCTATTATTGAGGACAAAATAAACTTTAAAAATTACTTCATTTTAATTTATTAGTCTAATGATTTATTGATGTTCCAGGTGCAAAATACAACTTGTATTCTAAAAGTATGGGTTCTTTTCCCCCTTGTTTGAAAGGGAGTCAAGTGTTTGTGACCAAGGTTTGTGTTGTCATGGTCTCCCCAAGAGTCCTAAGTATAAAACATTTTTGAAAAAAAGTGTCTCTGTATCTATGTGTATCTATTTTCAATTACAGGGCATAACCTTGACGAGTATGAAAACGTCGAACACGTAATCATTGTGTTCCTTTGTTTTCTAAGCGTAACACATTTTCATTACCTTTTAAAATACACATTTTTGTCTCTAGGGATTATTTAAAAGTTTATATAAGCATGTATTTTATTTAAGTCCGTATTTTAACATTCTGCTGTTGTTGATGTTAACCATATTTAAGTACTTGAAAATACATTCACTATTATTTCTGGACAAATTGACACATTTGTTAAAATGCTGTAGAGTAAAAAATATTTTTCAAGGGTAAAAACTCAGGTAAATTTGAAACCAGTTTGAGCAAAGAGTAAATACTTTAGGAAGTTAATTGTCTTACAAAACAATAAAATGTATCAAATTGGAATTATGACGTATTAATGTATGATATTTGAATATATTATATAAATATAACCAAGGACATTTATTATATTTATATGAACTGAAATTAGTTTTATTATGCTTTTTGATAGCATAAAAGTGGAATATAACTGTTTTTAAATGTCAAGTAAAAAAAGTCAAGTCAGAGTGTAAATATATCACTTTGAGAATGAGCTAATGCTTAGAAACCTTTGGAAATTAAAAAAAATGGAAATATTGAAAACAGATGTTTGCCTAACTCAGAAATATATCTTGTAAATAATAGTCAACTTATTCTTTTCATGATACCATTGCTTAATATAGTTTTTAATCATATTCATTTTGGCTTCAGAGAAGATACTGTGTATAAAAATGTTTTAAAAAATAAACTCCAGTTCTCAAAAGGTATTATAAAATACTTTTGGCAGAATATTACAAATTAATAACTGGCTTAAGAATAATAATAGAATTACACTTTATTATGTTCACATTATCATATTTGACAAAATTTGGAGAGCTCAATGGTTCATAAAACTTTATAATATTCAGTTACTATAGAATCAACACATCAACTAGCAATTTTTAATCCTTACTTTTATACTGCTTTTGAGTTTTAAAATTATCTTAATATTTTAATTAAAAATACCAAATATAATGTGATATTTTCACATCTTTCTTCCCTAAAATGTAGAATAATATACTTGAATCAAGTGGGTATTTATTTCACCATTTATATAAATAACTGCTTCTATATCTTAAGTCACAAAGTGATAATTATATAAAATTAGATTCACCTTAATAACTTTTACAAATGTGTTTACATTTTTCATGTAATGTTTAGAAATAAAATTTTCTTTTTCAGTGCTACTGCTGGATTCTAAAGCACAGCAAACAGAGTTAGAATGGATTTCCTCTCCACCCAATGGGGTAAGTGCTTCTCCTCATAAAGTATCACTCTTTATATTTTAAAATCAGAAAGAAAACTTTTTCCTTCTCAACACAGTGGAAGTATTCATATTCTTTATATTTAAACAGTTTTAATTCCAAATAGACTATCTTGTTCAATATTTTGTTGTGTTTATAATGGGACATTGAGTTGTTTGACTAGAGAAGGAGCTATACTTAATACGTGGGGAAATGGACTAAAAAATTCTTTATAACCATAACCTTTTGAGTTCTTATTGTGAGTGCATCATACCTCAGGTTCCGGGCTATAAATGCTAATTACAGGAAATAGTCCTTTCACAAACTCACTTAAACCTCTCTAGTTCCTTTATACTTCTTCGGTATAATCACCAGGTAAGTTGTATGTGGTTATTTAAAACAGTAGGTAATCTATTTTTCCTTTTTAAAAAAGTTTTCTGCATTATTCAAAATATACTTTAAAAGGTAACTAAAAATACAGTATTGCAATATCTTGGCATGCAGTTTGCTCTGAAATATTATTTGAACTCTCCAAATTTGCATCATGTGCTATCTGCTGTTATTAATCATAAGTGATGGCAGAGTGTGCACATATTACAGTATAAATCTGCTACAGTAAGTATGAAGGAAAGCAGTCAAATAAAAATCTGTGAAAATGTAAGTGACCGCCCACTCCCAAATTCTGCCCATTGTGTTTTACATATCAGGAAAGATATATCACTTACTTAAATCTAGTCCAATATCTTTCTTTGTTTTTAGGTCTTTTAATTGTGAGAGAGGGCACATACTTCATCCCTTATTAAGGAACAGGGGGGGCTCTGAGAAAGGAAAATGTATCCCATTGTTACTTGATTTAATCTTTGGCACTGTAAGAAATCTGGAATCAAAGAGCATCAAGTGTAAGTGAGGATATAAAAAGTGTAACGAATTTTGTAAGAGAAGAATGGAAGTCCAAAAGGGATTTTTGAGTATGAGAACATCAGAAAATTAATATGCTATGAACTGGAAGTCTGTTTAAGAATGCAAAATGTGAATCATGAAAGTCTGTTTAAAATATTCAGAGTTTTTTCATTCAATTAATATTTGAGAGATTGCTTAAGACCATATTGTAGTTATCTGTATTGGCCAGAATAAACAATGAAAAAATGACATATTTTATAGACTAAGTATAAAAAGCGCACTAAGTTTGAGGTAGCCGTGTCGTATGCTTTTTGCAAGTGGAGTAGTTTCCATTAGTAAAATAATATACGTTATAGGAAAATATTCATAATAAAAAACAAAACACCTTTTTTGGCAATGTAGACATAGCTTATTTTCTACCATCCCAATTAAAACAAATAGAAATAGAAGATGGTTTTTATCTATAAGGAGAAGTAAACTGATATATGATTGTAGTATTTCACTGATGTAATCCAAAAAAAGGTAAATTATGACTGTCTATGATTTCTTGGATTCAGATGGACATTTTATCAGTCCAAAGTATCTGAGGAAGCAGTTAACCCTATGTATATGAAGGAATCAGCAGATAATATTAGACAATGATGACTGACTATTTTCCATATATGAGATAGATTGGCTTACATGTGATTAACATCTAACTGGAAATAGTTATTAAGATACAAGTTTCTAAAAAATATTTTATAAGCATTTTATTAAAGCACAGCATCTGAGTTAAGACTTCTTTCCCAATGGTGTCATTTGTAAAAATTATCGCACTCTCAGAAAGTGAAGTAATAAACAAAAATTTCATTAAATGCATCTATGTAGTCTCACTATTTGTTACCTACACATAGCTGCCTTTAACTTACGTTGAAATTTTCCCTTTAGATATAGGTTTTTAATTTTTATTTAAAATTAACTGGGTTTCATAGGTTAATAAAATTGATTTTTCATACAACAAAGTCATATAATTATTCTTGAAGTTAGAAAATGGAATTCTTGAGATATATACTTTACAATAATTAGTGTTGGTTTCCTCAAATTGGGAAATTACTAAAATGAACACATTTATCTTTGGAACTTTTGGGTTTTTAGTAGATACCGTTACCAATTTTACTTATTTTACTAATTGCAGTCTAATTAAGAGGCTAAAACCTACCTGTCTAAAGGGAAGAATTTGAGTATATTTGGCTAAGTGCCATTGAAACAGATTATAAGCAGCTAACTGAAACAAAAGCAAATACTCACACTATTAGTCATAAACACAAGTTGTGTTGAGTAAAAGCTGCACATCATAAAGGGTTCTTCACTGTAGTTGAGGACCTTTGATGATATGTATAATAAAATTGTAGCAATTATATAACATCACACAATATTAATTTCTGAATTATAGTATTATTAATTTGTTGGTCTTGTTTTTTAAGAAACAGTTTTAAACATGTATATTTTATATAACATTTAAATAAATTGATTCTGTATTGACTTTTATAAGTAAAACTCATTAGCACATGCTCATTGGTTTATTTTCTCATTCACTTTTCTTGAAACAGTAGTTTAAATATTGCATGGTATGTGACTTTGGACTTTACTGCTAATATATTTTTATCTTTGGTATTTTATATTAGGGAAATGAATAAAAATAGATGACAACCTCACTATTATGGCAGCATAAATATAAAGTGAGAATTTTTGTAATAATGGTAACAAAATATGTAAACAACTGTTATTTTAGGCTGTGGGGACTATTTTTGGTTAAATGACTTTAATTACTAGTAAGCGATATAGGTAATATTATACATGGTTTAATAATCTTTAAATTGTTGCCAATTCTACCTAACTTATTTTTATCTTTTTGTGAAAATAATGAGTTTGATATTGCATTTATTCTACCAGCATATGAATGAGCACTTTGAAGCATCTAATATTTTTCCTGTCAGAAAGCTTATTATAATATGATCCAGGATGCTGATTTGCCGTACATACTTGATTATCTAGTGAAAGCAATTTATTTACAAAGATGAATCATACTTTTATACAACTACTTTTTATAGTTATGTGTATTTATGTACAATATTATTGATAACTGCAATAAATAAATAACTGTAAAATGTTACTCTCTTATGTCTCATTTTAGGAAGATTGTAAAAGAGTTCACATTATGAATATCAACATGTTATGGAGTGCTTTTACATTTCAGAATATTCTTGGCAATTTCTTCCTTATTTTTTCAGTACCGTCTAAGTTTAAATATAATATTTACAATTAAAATGACAATGTAGTTATCAAAAATTCTGCCATGTATCCATATGTATATGCATTAAATGGTAATATAAGTAATTGTGTTGTACACTTACATCTATAAATATTATAATCTCAGTGAAGACTTTAGATATAAGTGAATATGTAGAGAGAGAGACTAATACACTAAAAAACAGATATCAAACAGAATGAAATATTTGCTGTATGTACAAACAATGCAAGCAATCTAAATGATGTTCCACCATAAGGATAAAGCTGAAGTGAGAATACTGTATTCTCAGTTTATAGTGTTTGCCGGGGTAAGAATCCACCTAGTTCTTTCAAAGATAAGCATTTGTGCTATACTAAAGATTCCTATGTACTTTCTAAATCAAAATGTTATCTTTTGCTGAATGACTGATGACCGTTACTTAATTTTACAGTGGGAAGAAATTAGTGGTTTGGATGAAAACTACACCCCGATACGAACATACCAGGTGTGCCAGGTCATGGAGCCCAACCAAAACAACTGGCTGCGGACTAACTGGATTTCGAAGGGCAATGCACAAAGGATTTTTGTAGAATTGAAATTTACCCTGAGGGATTGTAACAGTCTTCCTGGAGTACTGGGAACTTGCAAGGAAACCTTTAATTTGTACTATTACGAAACAGACTACGACACTGGCAGGAATATAAGAGAAAACCTCTATGTAAAAATAGACACCATTGCTGCAGATGAAAGTTTTACCCAAGGTGACCTTGGTGAAAGAAAGATGAAGCTTAACACTGAGGTGAGAGAGATTGGACCTTTGTCCAAAAAGGGATTCTATCTTGCCTTTCAGGATGTAGGGGCTTGCATAGCTTTGGTTTCTGTCAAAGTGTACTACAAGAAGTGCTGGTCCATTATTGAGAACTTAGCTATCTTTCCAGATACAGTGACTGGTTCAGAGTTTTCCTCTTTAGTCGAGGTTCGAGGGACATGTGTCAGCAGTGCAGAGGAAGAGGCGGAAAACTCCCCCAGGATGCACTGCAGTGCAGAAGGAGAATGGTTAGTGCCCATTGGAAAATGTATCTGCAAAGCAGGCTACCAGCAAAAAGGGGACACTTGTGAACGTAAGTAATATACTCTATTAAAATTTTACTTTGTGTTATTTTCCATTTCAGTATCAGAGTTTTTAAGTAATAATAATTACTTGGACATGTATGCTCTACATCAGCAGCCCAATTCAGTAGATCTTAAGAGAAGTCACTATTGAACTTATTTATCAATGATTCCCTACTGTGAAATCTGCTCTAAGGGTATGTAAAAACTTTGGTGACAATGGTACATGTTACTAGAATTTAATTCACCCCATGCTTGACATAGAAGTTAACAGTTGCACATTGAGCTATGAAATTTATGAGAAGAGAGTGAAGTGGCATTAATCAGGATTTAATGCTATGTGATTCCTTCTGTTGTAAAATCCGTATCATCTGGACTCGTAAATAGCAGAAAAAAGGTCAAGAGGGCTGCTAACAAGAGTTCTACTAACAGGGTATAAACAAATACGTTTATAAACTTTTAAAAATACTTTTTATGAATACTAAAATTTTGATACAAAAATCATCACATTTCACTTGATAAATCTCTAAGGTTAGTTCTGCCAAAGCCATACTACTTTTATGGACTAAATGTAATAAAATGAGTGTTTTTCTGATGTCATGTTATAGTAGACCACATTTTTGTGGTGGTCCAAAGTTTTAGTTATTGTAATACATCAATTGGACATTTTTTATTTGTTTGGAAACAGTGATGGCCTATGAATTAGTGAACCTTTTGGTTTTTAAAACTGTATTTTTATTATATAACATTATATGATCATAATAATTACTAGTATATTTTTTATTTAAAACTGTCACATGGACATTCAAACTTGGTAGTTATTTCTGTTTGTGTATATGCTGAAAAAATATCTTATAATAAGATCATATTACTTACGTTTCTTTTAACATAACTTACAAAACATAATACATTTTTAAAAATAACATTTATATATTCTTTTACTCCTAGCCAGACAGCAGCATAGTTTTAATATTTACAAATATTAATAAACAAGGGACTGTAACTAACAATAATTATTATAACTAAATTTTGGGAGTTAACTTACTATGTTCTGATACTCTTCCACATGCTTTACATATACTAGTTCATTTAATGAGAGAGGTATCATTATAATCTCTATAGAATAAAAAATTGTGGCTGTTGAGGATAAATTGCTTGCTTGCAGTTACTTTAGTAAGTAATATTTGTCTTAGCTTGATTCAAACTTAGGGCATTCTGATTTCAGAGCTTGGGGTAACTACAATACTGTTCTAGTTTAGATCACAAAGCAAGGAGAATGCTAGTAGATATTATTTAATTGCTGAACTTAAGTGTCTTGCTAATAGTAGTTTGGTATATAAATTACATCACTTTCCCATAAAATTTTCAATCTAGGAAGTAATTGAATATATAATTGAAAGAAAGAATTCAAAAATATTTAGATCTGTGTTGTACGATGCAATAGTCGGTGGTTCTTTAGGTTCTGAAAAGTGACTATTCAAAATGGAGATGTGATGAAAGTATAAATTATGCTCTGGATTTCAAAGGCTTCATACAAAAAATAGAATGCAACATACATCATTAATAATTTTTTAAGATAAATTGGTTGAATAGCATATAATATCAAACTTAATTTCAACTCTACTCTTTTACTATGGCTCCTATACATTTAAAAATTGCATGCGTGACTTACATTATATGTCTACTGGACATACGATTTAGATGGAGTAACTGAACAGGTATATCCTTCTGTCATAGTTGAAGAATTAAATACTTCATGTGAATGGTGGCTGGCATATAAAATACTTGTGACCCGCACTCAGTTACCATCCTTGCCATAGCTTACATTATGAAGAAAACTCTGAACTCTGTGCAACATAAAATGAGATGCTATGGATTCAGGTCCCACAGGCCAGGTTAGCAGCCTTCTTTGACACCCTGAAGGAGCCAACACTGTCTATCCACTGGCCTTCTTGCATTTTGTCACTGGCAAATGCAAGTAACATGTCACTAAGTAGAAATGCAAGTAAATGTCACTAAGTAGAAAATCCAGCAGCTTCCATATACGTGAAAATCAAAGACTGAAGATTTACCACTACTAGTAGGCAGAATGCTATTCCACTGGGTAAGTATAGAAACATGCATAGCAAACTAATCAATTTAATGAAAGACAATGTTCTTATTGACTAGACATTAACAAATTGTTTGAAAATGATGCTGGATTTAAAAAAAATGAGGGTGGATGCAACAATAACCATTATAAGAAAAGTTTAAGAACATACTATTACATTTCAGTTATGAAAACAGTCAGCTTTAGTAGTATGAGGATTTTGATTGATGTGAAAATGGAATGTAAAACTTTAGCACAAGTAAAAATGGGAAACATAAGAAATAAAGGAGGAATACATATATTAATAAAAGTGCACAATTAAATTTGTCTAAGAAAAGACTGCAAAATAACATTAAAGTTCATGTTCTTTTAGCATTTAAGATTGTAAAGAAAATTATAGTATTTTTTTGTTTCATTTAGTGTAATTTAACTCATGTAATTTCTATAGTTACTTGTTAAGAAAAAGAAACAGGAACTGTTTTAAGTTCTATTTCTCAGTATAGAATTTAGTAAGAAAAGCCGTCCAATGGTGGTAAAGAGATATAGTTAATATTTAGAAAAGACTACAATTTCTTCCAAATGAGCAAAATTATCTCATTAAATGTGGTACTCTTAAAATTATTCACATTTATTTATTTTGGTTTCAAGAATTGGAACCACATTTAAAAACCAAAATTATTGTCACCTGCAAAATACACTAAAGTACTTAAAAATAAAGTAAGGGGAGTTCCCTGATGGTGTAGTGGCTTAAGGCTTCAGCGCTGGCGCTGTCAGCACTGCGTTCGATTCCCAGCCAGGGAGCTACCCACATACCAAAAAGCAAAAAATAAATAAATAAATAAATAGCATAAAATAAAATTATTCCACTGTCATCCACATTAATTATGTGTTGGAATAGGTGGAATTAGATATTAATAATGGGAGTTCAATTAAAAAATGAGATGAAAGGAATCAAGATGCTTCCTTATCGTTCAGCTAAAAGTATTTGTGCATTTTTGTAAGTCAAATAAATTGTTTATCACATACCTTTGTTAATTGTTAACCTTGGTGATGTTTACAAAAGAATTTAATACCTTATACTTAACTATGGCACTATGCTTATTTGCAAAAACATTCCTCTTTGGCGTAATTCCCACACATTACTGTGAGAGTACTTGCCCCTGGAACCAATCCCGGCCTGCCTTTATAGTATTTTTCCTGTTTCCTTTCAATGATCCTGTTAAGAGTTTGAAAACAAATTCCAGTCCCATATTGAGGAAAATTAAAGTGTTTGGGAGCGGATGCTAGTGAGTCCCTAGCCAAATGAGAGTGGTTAGCCACTTAAAGGCAAGATTATCTAAGCACTTTCTAGAGTGGCAGCCCATTGTGATGTGTTTAGACTATAATTTGAAATATGAACAATTATGCAAACTGGTCATGCTTTTGATCAGTTGAAAAACTTTTTTCCTTGTGATTTTGAAAACAACTCAAATTTGAAAACCAAGTATTTCTCAAATATAATAGTGTATAGAGAATTTCTATCTGATTCTTTAATATAGTGCTATTATGAAAACATATCTTTATAGACTTTTAAAAATACTTAATTTTATTTAGTTAACATGCTTTTATTTTCAAAAAGGTCTTTTTCTAAAAAATTACCATATATAAACTAGCCTATGTATTTTCTTAGATAAAAATGGTAACCATTTAAAAATTGAGAGATTTTATTATATTTTACATATATAAATATTTTCAGAAGACTAATAAAATTGTAATCTGAAATATATTTTGAAATTTTTATACAATTTGATTTCATTTAAAAAGTAGAATATTATTTATCAAAGTGTGGAGCTTGGTGTTATAACTTGGACTTGTGTAGGAAATTTGTAGTTTCCATTGAACAATCATATTCATTTTCTCATTTAATCCTTAGCACATCACTGAGAGGTGGAAAGTATTATTTTTTTCTTTCAACATATGAAGAAACGGAAGTTCAGGGATATTAATAAGGAACAAAATTGGATGAGAATCCAGGATCCTGTTTACCAATTCAAGTCTTTTCTCCCCACTACATCACACTGCTTCCTAAAATTTGTCCTGTCCTTCAACCAGTGGATTTTAATTACTGAAGAACTGATGAAACTTTATTCTGGGTAGGGTGACCATATGCCTAGTTTGACTGGGATAATTTTTTACTTATTTACACTGTTTCTTTTTGCTTTCAAGAGTGTTCTGATTTGGAAGACAAAATACATGGTCACCCTAAATGTAAAAAATCCAAAGATGTAATGCGCTTTACATGCACGTATGTCAGACCATAGAGATGTGATCTGCTTCTGTTATTTATATTGCTTAATGTTTACTTTCTGAATTAAAACGAAAATTAGAAATTTCATTTTTTATGATTTTATGTGAAAGGAAGTTGAAATAATCATATATTTCCAATTTTTATTATAAGAAATTTGCCTAATAGGTGTTTCTTAATATTTTCTATTAATAAGTTAATGAGTCTGTCATTATTTTAATAATATATAATTTATGGACATATACACAGTTCAATAAATTAAAACATTCAATTTGGTAGCTTTAATATTAAAATTTCTGTTTTGATTAGGTTTTTGCAAACCATGTGTTTCAGTCTTTACAATACATAGTATCTATAATCAAATATGTATAGAAATGTAAGATGAACAGACTGAATAGTTCAGATACTAGAGTTCCAAAGTTTTAAAATTCTGGCGCTACGGGGAATACCAGGTGCATAAACTAGGACAATTTCTCTAAACCTTAATTTCCTTAAGTATGAAAAGGGGCTAATAAAAATTGTACTTCCCTCATAGGGTACATGTCAGAATTGAATGAAATACTGCATGTTAAAATCCTACAAACAGTATTTGGGACATAGCAAATAATCACTGAATACTTGCTATTTCTTTTTGTTAATTCAACAAGGAGTTTGCTAAGTAAAGAAGTATCATGGCAATGATTGAATGAATATAGATCTCACAGGCCACAAATAGTTAATTATCCCTTACATCAATAATCTCATCTTTGGTAATTTGCCTAACATGGTTCAATTTAAACAAAGAACTTTTCACATAACTTTTTTCCCCTAGCAATGTATTTCATTTGATATATTAGAAATAACCTAAATATCCATAGTTAAGTGCATCACCCTGATTTAACTTAGTTTTAAAAATATAAATAATGTGACACAGGAATTTTAAATTATTCCACAAATAATTTTGGATGAAAATAAAGAATAAAATGTTTATACACTGATATTTAGAATTATGCAGAATATATGTAGGGAAAAAAATAGATACAAGCATAAATATCACAATTATGTGTCAGAGTGGTGGGATTGTATGTTTTCTGTTTTTCAGATATCTTGAACATTAAGTTTCTTAAACAATATAACATATAATTTTAAATTGTATGTAGCCTGATAGCTCATACTAAGACAAATTGAATTGCATTTCCAAATTATGTGTTTTTAAATTAAGTTAGCATGTTTATGAAAAACGGGGCTCAGGTGATAGAACAGTATTAACAGGTAGGTATCATTTAACCGAGTTAAGATGGGGGAGTTTCAAAGCATTCAACAAATATAGGTCACAGATTTTGTTTGTTTTTCAGTTACTAGTAGATGGCAAGAACTATCTTAAATGCATCACATGCATTAATTCATTTAATCTTATAGGGAGGTGTTACTAACTCATTTAATCTGGTACGTGGGTACTATTATAATGCAGTTTAAAGGAGGAAAACATTCTTACTGAAATACTACATTATTTACATATATTAAGTTATATTTATGTAGAATGTATTATGTAGAATGTATATGTACATTTTTTTTATGTAGGGAAACTGAAGCACAGTGGGGAGTGAGTTAAATACCCACAATCACATGGAAAATGGTGGACTGCTGTTTATAATCAAGGTGGTCTTGCTCCAGGCCTTGTCCATAACCAATACACTGGGCCATGTCTTTATAATAGTTGAGCATGTTATCTCACGGTATTTTATAAAAATAAACTGTCAGGATATCTTTGAAAGGTGACACAAATCTGAGCACTTTGTTTCATTTATAATAATTTCAAAATACTTATATCTCTGTCTTCTCACCATGCTGAACATTTCATCTACTATGCCATTTCCTTTACTATTCTAGTTCTTTTTTCACATGGTATTGAAAATGCACTTCGTAGAACACCACACAGATCGTATCACTCGATGACTCCGAAAGCTTCAGCCTCTTAAATACCAATAAAAATCTCTGACTTTTTACGCTGGCATGGAAACCTCCAACATGACCCTAATCTTTTCTTCTAACTTGCAGTCACATATTTATCATACTTGAAGCCCTTGGCCCCCATGCCTGGTTCAGGTCTCTCGTTCTACCTAAGCACACCCATAGATATTTCTGTGATGTCCATTACTTAACATTTAGCCTCCAATAAGCAGAAAAACAAATAAATCATCATGACATTTCACAATTACCCATTGTACCTTAATCCTACACATCCCCAACTTCTTCAGTGACCTCTGTCTTCCAAATTCTGATAGTTGTTATGGGCAGTGTCATTCTTCTGTTCTTACCATGCCTTGCTTTTTCCTACTTGCAAGGCTTCCTAACCTTTCTCAGGCTGTGGAAATTTTGCCTTTATTTGCAATTTCAAGTTAAATGTCGCTGTTAGATGATCTCTCCTTGGGAATACTTATACATACTTAGCCCTTTCTCTATGGGAATCATCATATACTATGTGATTTTAATTATTATTTGTAATTTCCTTTTACAGCTTCTAGGCTTCTTACCAACCAAAACTTAACGTACAGTTTTCTACCTATCCGCCTAGTAGCTAACATAGTTCCTTGCACCACGTAAGTCTTCCAATAAATGTTTATTAACTTTCTTAAGACTTACTCATACACTACCCATCATTGCCAATTTAAATATTTTTATTTCAAATTCATATTACTATTTCATTTCTATTAAAAGTTATGTATGGTTAATCTCTATGATTAGTTTTATATTTTGTGAGTATGAGAGTTCCTTATTATATTTCATATCTCATAGTATATAGCACAATAATATGCAAATAATTAGCAGACATGCACAGGAGTCTGCTCCAGACATGAGGAATTTATTTCTACAAAAATAATATAACTGTATTTATTCATTGACATATTCCCATTGTTTGTCACTGTCTTTCTGTGTCTTTTCAACTTCATCTCGCTCCTCTAATGGAATGAAAGCAATTTATTCACCTTCTATACTAATATCTATGTCTTAAAAGAGTTCAAAATTACTAAAATAAGGTCTTGATGTATATTTATGATTATCTTATATGGAAAAGTGACTTTTGTTATAATAATGTTTTTCTTCCAAATTATACATCATAACATTTTCTTGAATTGCAAAACAATAAAAAATAATAGAAACAAAATCTGAGAAATCAATTCCTAAGCAGATATTACACTCTATAAATTGGAAATTATATAAATTCAGTATGATGTCCAAATATATTTCTGGTGTTTGAGTCATAACTACATTGCATTACAGTTCTTTACACTATTCTTTCATTGATTCATTTTCAGAAACTCATAGTACTTGTTCTAAAAAACATTGTGGAATGGGTAGTGTGCATAGATCCTGAACAAGCACCTGCCTGTGCTCCTGTCCCACAGCCCTTTTTCCCAAGAGCAACTGCTGTTAACAGTTTTTTCTGTCCTTTAAAGAGGTATTTGTGCATAGTTTGTTAAAGAAAAAATGAAGAAAGATCATTGTGATACTTAAATTAGAATCATTACCATTTTCTGCTAACACAGTGTAGGCTTCATTTTAAATCATAGTGATTTTTGCTCATCTTTGCATGTAGTCACACTGCCTTGAAGGTGGTAACTATATAATAAATAAAGGACAGGAAGAAGGAAGCTCTGATGAAAGTGAAAAAAATGAAACAAGGAAAGAAATATGAAATTAATGTGTCTGATTTAACTTTCTATGATTTATAAGCTCAGTATATGACTTCAGCATATTTTGAATTATTCTGACTTTGACAATTATATGGCCACTCATTTATATTTGTAATATAAGTTTAAATTGCCATTAATTTAAAATTGGTAGGCAACGTCATAATACAAATCAAGGACATCTTAAAATTTCACATTTAATTTGATTTTCGTATTAAACTTCTAGCCATTTCCTCTAAAATAATTGTCACTGTAATTATAATATACAAAAGACTTAATTTATGATGATATTGTACATAATGTAGTTATTTTATACAAATAATATTATTTTCAAGGGAGAAATTTGACCCAGCTATATATCTGTTTATATTTTTTTCTATGTACATGAATACCTGGTGCATGAGTCAGAGAGAAAAATTTTGGAAAATCTTTTTATTCCAGTTTTTCTCACATTTAAGTGAATATAAGGTATAACATTCTCTTCAAAATATCTCACAAATTTAGTTTTATGGAGTCATGTCTTTATTAGGATATTCATGTAGTATTAATAGTGAAAAATAGAAGGTTACATGCATCTATAATTGAGATTTTTAAAAAAATCTTGTAACAAAAACCATTCATTTTTGAGTTAGGTCAAATAGGTGACATATATGCATTATTTTCTATTTTATACCTGTGATACCAGCTTTGTTAAAAGTTA
>PVJL010001566.1:128031-148031 GCA_004026885.1 Lyroderma lyra | reverse complement strand
ATGTCCACAAACATATATAAACACACTCACACTGTCAGTCTCTGCCCCTATCAGAGGAAAAAAAATGTAAGTTAATAAAATGGAATGAAAAAACTAAGTTAATTTTTGTCCTTGACCCATTTTTAGATTTCTAAATTGCTGTGCACTAATCTCTTCATTTATAAGTGCTGAATAGTTAAGATTTTTTTTCTCCGTGGAAAACTCAGTTGCCAATTACAAAGAGGCTGAAAACTCGTATAGGATATTCTTAGATTGTTGCACTTTTTAAAAAGAAGAAACAAAATAAAGCTTCCTTAGCAATCTCTTAAAATTTTCTTTCACAAAGCAAAACATTTATAAACTGACTTTTGCTCCTTTATTTTCAAGTAGATTATTTAGCCTTCCTCGACCATAAAGTAAAGAAAAATTTTTTTTCACTTTCAATTCTTATAATAATTTACCAGCTCCTAAGAAAGTGAATGTTAGTGAAGAGCACATTTGGATATTGTGACAATTGTATGTAAGTGTTTTAAAATGAGAACAGTGGACACCTCTTACTTGTTAGAAACCTACAATTTGGGAGGGAGCAGAAACTCTGCTGTTCAACCTTGTGGTTTCTGGCTAGATCTCTGAGAAGTCGGCAGACTTCAGCCCCTCAGTCCTTGCAAGGGCAGAGGGACAGCCAGGCTTCTGAAAATTTTTTTTTTCAAAACTAACCTTTAAATTTAACACATGCTAAGATTAGATGTTCGGGAGCTTGGAAAACAAGTGGCCTCAGGCTTATTACATTGAGACGGTATTTGAGTTTGCAAAGGAAACCTGGGAGGAACTATTTAAATTTGCTATTGCATCCATGCTTCTTTCTGTGTCTCATGTTTATTCTGAGGAAACATTATGTCTGAGAGCCTTGTGTTTTTCAAGGCTGAATATCATGGTTTGATCATTTTCTCCTTTGTAAAATTTTTCTATAAAACAATGTTGCTTCTCACTTCAAATTTAAACAGCTCTATCAGTGATTTTCAAAATTATTCATAAGGCCATCACTGTGTGTGTAGTCATCCTTCTTTCTAATATACTTCATCCTTCAGTGTGGCAAAGTGGATGTTTTTTTGTCAACTTTGCTCCCTCTAATTTCTCCTCTTCCTCCCTCTCTTTCATCTTTTCCGATAGTGTTGTAGCTTCTCATTTACCTTTCAGAAAATTCTACACTACACCCTCCCTAGCTTGAAATTTTTCAGAACATACTTCCCATCTATTAAATGATTAACATAGTGAAAGTACAGTCTTCCTTCTCTGCTCTGTGTCTTTATTGAAATATAAGTATGTAACTGGCAGCATTTTGCCCTTTTGCCTTCTTTATATGACTGATTTTACATGTTATAATTTAATGTTAAGTTATTAATTATTTTAAACCTTATTAATAATGTTTACTCATTATCATTGCAAAGTTTTGATCTAATGATGGGATATCTTTCTGTTTCAACATGTAAATCCATCCTTTTACAATTCTGATAAAACTCTTAATTAGGTATAATAGGAAATCTAGTGTTTGCCTCTTTGAATCATTGATAATGTTTACTTACAAAAATTTATAAAATTAAACTTTTAATATTAAACTGAGAAGAAAATTTCATTAAAATACAAATCACAAATCAAAACATATGGCAAAACATTAATAATTTGAATTCTGACTTGTTTTTATTGAGCTAAGGAAATAAACCACACTTTGATCAGTGCTGAAGGTTATAGTCCCTTTTGCAACATTCGGACTGTGACTTAATTCTAGAATTACCTCTTGCAGTCAATACCATAAAGGAACTCAGTCAAGATGTGTATATGAATGCCTAATCAGTTAAAGTTTTTAATCCTTATTTTTTTCAAGAAGCTGTAACAGTTTCTGTTACAGTATGTTTAAATCAGGGAGAGATGGAGACTTAACGACAAAGAAGAATATAGTAATAAATTAAGTCGTTTCTCCTGCCGGGAAAGCAGATTCAGGGTGAATATGAAAGAGGAAGAAGGTTACGATACTGATACAATTTCTTCTGATCTTTAGTCTTTTAAGGATTTTTTTGTCATTATATACTCTATGCAGAGACAACAAACTACGTGTTGGGTGGGTAAAAGACAGCATAAATATTCAGGAGCCTGTGAATACAGCTGATTTAAGCTTATATAGTACAAGCTGAGACAAGGTTGACTTGGTGAAAAATAAAACGCTGATGTATACCAGAGTTCACATTAAGCACCTCTTTTATTACAGCCACTTTTTTCCCTCCGTTTCCTAATGTATGAGATTAAAGCAAGTAAAAGTCTGCTTTTGTATATAGGTTAATCTACACTGAAAAATAATGCATTTTATTCATGTAAACCAAAAGAGCGTGGTTATTTATTATTCATTAATGTCAATAGTAGATAAGTGACTGTCACTTGCCCTCAGAGTGGAGTCTGATAGAATGCCAGCACTGATTGATGGACATGTCTCTGAGAATCTGCTGGGTAGACTGCTTAGGTTAGTTGAACACAAAACCATACTGGACCTGACTGGGCATGAGGAATCTTGTTGCTATTTTTTTTTTAATTTTAAGAAGATTGCATACTATCAATAATTTATTTGATTTTTAAGATTTATTTTAGATTTTTAGCATCATAATTATCAAGTAAGAGTAATAACTTATTTGATTCAAAACAAAACAAAACAAAACAGGTCCCTGGTGCTTTAGCTCACATCTTACAAGAAGAATTTTATTTTGTTCACTCTACCTTTTGGAAAAATAAAATAAGTAAATGAAAATTGATCGTTTCTTTGCATATACATACTTCAATTTACTGGAATTTTTCTTAGGGAAATACTATTTACCTAATGACTAAAAATTAAAAGTCATTGATGTTGAGTCTATATAAAAAATAAAAGTGAAGTAGGTTCTTGAATTTCTTCTTAAATGACTATCCACATTGTATATTTTTAATGGATTCCTCAACCCTAATAAGTATACTTATTTTAAAATAAGTATTTTAAAGATAGTTGTTAATAATATATCAAAATATTTGGCTGCAGAGATTTTAATTGTTTAATAGTTATTTTCAACTACTTGTTAATTTTCTCAATTTGAATGAAAGCATTAGCACTAGAATATAATATGCCAAATTTCAGAATTATTTAATAGAGACTTAATAGTTTTTATTTCAGAGTAGAGGAAAATGATCATACTATATTTTGTCTTTAAATTAATAAAAGGGTTAACCTGAGTTAAAATGGGTACATACTAATCTTTATTTCTGCAAAATTTGATTTTCTTTTCTTTTGTTTTTAAATCTGCATCTGAAGGTTTTACTGATTATCTGATCATGATTTTATTTTCAATTCTCTTTTTTAGTACTCAGATTGGTATATTTTATATATACACATTTATTAGCTAACTATGCAATTCTAGATATGCAGATATGTTAAATTATATTTTCATGGAATAAATAATGTTGGCAGTTATATATTATCATATTTTAGAGCTTCTAAGTTATAAATTCAAATACTAAAAATACTCATTTTTTTGTAAATCTATTTGTAAGAACTTTTCATCATTTTACCATATGTGTTTTTGAATATTTGAATTTCAGGTCAGGTAATTGCTTTCATATTATTCAAATATCAATAACAAATTTCCAATATTAAAACAGGTCACAGTCAGCATCTCAAAGCGATATGTAATTTATCATATCATTGCTGCACCTTGTTAGATAGTAAATATTTTTATGTAGTTTTTAGTCAGGGAAGGCCATATTTCAGTGTCAGCCACTAGTAGAAAGCAAGATAAGAGTTCTGAAAATTGTATAGAACATTATCAGGTACATTCATTTTAAAATATGGTTGTCAATACAGCTTATATAAAATGACTCGAAGCAATTTTTTCCTACTACTGAATAGTTTTGCATCATGTATTTTACATACTAGTTAGTCATCAAATAGACATGAGATTTTGATTTTTCCATTTAGAAGTATACTTTGAGATTATCTAAGGGTTAATTTCTACAGACAAATGACATCTCACTTTCATTAAAATGACATTGGGAAACTGAGATAAGTAGTTCGGCATTTTCTATGCTTACATGATGTTTGCCTGTTTGATTGCATCCTTTCCAGCAAAGATGCAATTACGAAAAAAGACATCTGCACTAAGGTTTAGCTAGCCAAAAATGGCAAGCTATTGTGTTTAAAAGGTAGAGAATGCAATCAATGAAAATGTCTGGACCTGTTAGCACCAATAAAACTGAAGGCTACTGGGAAGCTCAGAGAGGGTCTTTTGTTGTAGAGGTAGAAAGAGACCCAAACTATGACACTTTAGGGGAGCAGGGGTCAGCAAGAAAGATCATCCATCTTCTTCAGTGGCAGCTTTCTGTCAGATTCTAACCCTGTTCAGTGGGGGAACTAAGCCTCTACTGTCGACACCAACTGATTTCTCAGCCAAGTGTAAATGAAGCTAATATTCACTGACCTTATGCATAGCAAATGAAGCCCTGCGTGTCATTTGAAAAATAATATTATCTGACACTTCAAAAAGTGAATGATAGACAGAGAGAGAGTATGTGTGTGTCTGCGTGTGTGTTGGTCAAGTAAGCAAATATTTATCCTTTAGCCACTCTATATTTTTTGTTGATTTTCACAATAGCCATGGATTCGCCTTTTTGACACCAATTTAACTTTGTATTATTTTCATTTATATGTCATGACGTTTTACATGCAGAGACTGTAGTATAGAACAAACTCTTACTTGGCTTTTTTAAGTCTCTGTAACAGTGCCTAGTCCCAGAAAGAGAAGATTCAGTTTCTGCTAATAAATTTCAAGAAAATTATGAGTTACTAGTTCACATTCAAAACATAACAAAGCAGGATCTATATCTTTATGATTACAAAAAAGTAGATCGGTTTCATTAGAGAGCAAGTCAGAAAGGCTATATTTGTTTATTTGTAAAGCATTCTGAAAGCTTTTCCTTTGGGTAGTAATATCTGTTACAACCTCGTAGTCTTCTTTGGTTTACAAATCAAGATTTTCCTCTATTTTCATTACTGTGGACTATATTTTCAGTTGTGTATTGTACATAGTCTCAGTCTGTAGGACCTTCTCTTCTGTAGTACCTTTAAAAAATTCTCACAAGAAAAAAAAAGAGGGTTAAAATGTACCAGTGGTCATAAATCACCATTACATCCACAGTGTAAGTAAAACACCACCACTGACAAACATGGAAATGTTAAATAAATATAAAATAATCATTTTAAAGAATGTGTGGTATTTAAGGATTTAGGAAAAAGATACATAGTGTTGCATTTTCAAACAGTTCCATGGAAAGTGGCTATCTAACATGGAGAATTTTATGAGAATCACCAGGACAGTTCTCCATCTAACTGATAACAATCATGTTTGAACTGAAAATAAATAGTTGAAAATTTTTGTGTATTGATTTTTGTTCACCCATGACTCTTGTTATTTGTAATTATTAAAGGAGTGTACATGTTTTTCTATCAAACTTGAAAAGACAGCATCTGATCAGTAAGATATTTTCCTCTTACTTATTTTTTGACAAGTAACTAAAATCAGATGGAATCATACACAAAATTTTCTCCTGGCAATATTCCTGAACCTAATCATATAAAAACACCAAGCATGTGTTTATCAGTTCTTATTTTTCTCTCCATATTTGTCTGAATCTAGGCACCCTTCTAAGTGAAACGATACTCAGAGACCATAGATAATTTATCTTTGTTGATAGTAACTTCACTGAGTTCTGACATCTCTCCTATCAATTAACTTCTGTAGGATTTAACACTGATGTACATATAAAACACAAGTATTAGAATTGTAGCTTTGTTTTGAATTGTATGCACTATGTGCACATATAGATATTAAATTCTGTCAATAAAGCAATTATTTTCAGAACAGTACTCTGACAAAGAGTAACTTTATAATTATAGTTTTTTGTTGGTGGTGGTAATTTTGGTGGGGATGGGGGGTAGACTAGTTTAAACTGATTTTCAAGTCTCTTAAATTGCATTAATTTATACAAAGAATTCTCCTCATAAATCCAGTGAACACAAATACACACAAACATACCCCGGAAATTATAGCAGCCTCCTATTCTGGAGTTGTTTTTTTTCTGAATGATCTGCAGAGTGTAGTCTAATGTCTCTTAAACATTTCTGAAAAGCTGGAGTACAGATATAATTTTGCATACATTGTTTACATTACTTTGTTACAGATTTCCTTGATTCATAAATATCATTCAAAGAGTTTCCATAATATGAGAAAATAGGAAAGAATTGGTTAAAAGGCATAGGTTTTGCTTCATGGGATCACTGGCTAATGGATTTAGCCAGGTGTTTGAATCTAAATTGAAAAGGCCAATTGTACTTTATGATCTGCAGAGGTCACATTGGATTAGTAACACTGAAGTTTAGAGTCCAGTGTCATTTCTTGCTGCTATTAAGTAAGTTTTCAGCCCCTTTGCCCCTGAAGCTTACAGAGTTCAGTCCAGTCAAATCCTGGTAGCCCATTACAGGGATTTTCTTTTTGTTTTGTTTTTCTTTTTAATGCGAATCAGTGTATTAGGGCTTCAGAAAGTCTTACAGTAACTTTCTAGAATTATTCCTTGTCGAATCATTTGAACCAGTGATGTCATCTCACAGGGTTTCTCAGTTTATTCTTAGAGGCGTTGTTTGAATTGGAAACTTCTTCGAGACTAGGAAGGTACTAAACATCGTTCATGTACTAATAAAACAATCATTAATTGAGCAACATTACTTAGCACTATATTAGATTTTATATTAACATACAATAATGATTTATAGTTCACAGTTTTAGGAGCCAAACAATGTCTCACAGTTTTAGGAGCCAAACAATGTCTGCAATAATTGTGATTCCTAGAATCCTGTCAGAAAACCACAGTTGCTGAGGGCTGTGGTTTGAGAAAAGATGCCAATGGAGGGTTATTGAAGATGCCTAAACAGATCATGCCACTGCAGTAAGAATTATGACCTGCTAGAACAGGTCTTAAGATGAGTTTCAAAGATCTTCTTTTTTTTTATTCATTTTTATTGTTAGATCTTTAAATGTAATCAGACTGTAGAATCAAAGCATCCTTTTCTAGAATTTATTTAATGTATTATTATTAAATGAAATTAGGTATTTTGTCATAACTGGTATTAGTTTTGTGATCTGTAAAGAGCTTGCTATAAATTATTAAATAAATTTACATGTATGTTAAATGATTATTTTCAATACAAATTTTGTTTCTATTTTTAAAGAAAAATTGAAACACAACAAAAAAAATTAATTCTTAGTTTTACATTTTATGACTTATTTTTAAGACCTTAACTGGGAAATATATGATATCAAAATAGACATTAAGTTTTCAAATAATAAACGGTGCTTTATTGTGTAAAAGAGGGATTGGCATTCTTTTATATTTTTAAATATGGAATAAATTTGCATTTAACACCCCCCACCAAGTTAGTCTTTTCCTTGGTAGTGATTTTATGTACTGTGTTAAAATATACTGTTCCTTTTGTATCTTCAAGAAGCAATTTATGGAAAAATCAGGAAAATGGATCATATCCAGTTTTAAATGCTTTTTGTTTGTTTTTCCTGTTGAAAAACTGAAGAAAAAGATGGCACTCGTTATCTGTATAATAAATAGTCTAATCAAGTGGAGAATGATCAGGTGAATACTGTTATCTCTGACTGAGAACCATGCAGGTGGTCTTTTCCTTTGTGTCAATCTGGGATGAAAATCCACTGGCAGTTCCAGTCCCTGGTCTGACATTTCCCATCTTTTCCTACTGAGGCAGCCCGGCATAAAGGACACGGGAACTGAAAAGGTAACCATCCTTTTGAGGGCATAGTTGATTTTACTTCTGATTCTTACCTTGCTATAGAGGTCAAGGGTTTCTGGCAAAGCTTGACTTATGTTTGAGGTCAGGGAAAGTGGGTGATTTTCACTTTCTATACCTGCAGGTCTTTGAAGTTCTGTGTAGATTGGAGTTTACTCTGCACTGCTTTGTCAGCATAGCTGTGGCTTTTTTGACAGTTATAAAAGAATACTGAGATAGAAGGAATTGAGTATAAAACGTGCTTTTTCTGTTGAGCAGGAGACTACTATATAATTTTTTAAAATTTAGATTGTGCAATATGAGTCTGTAAAATTTTCAATTGTGCCGTTTTACATTTAAGGAAATTGTGTCTAATGCTGACTGATGTGCCCCCAAATATAAGAACCATAATGGGTTTAAATCCAGTTACTTCGCATCTTAGGGTTTTAGTTTTAGATTTTCTGTCTCCTAAACCATGAAGAGTTTAACTTGTATTCTATTTTTAATTAGCTGGAAGTTAAATGAGGAAGTAATGGGTTAGAAGAGTGGGTTATTTTATTCTGTTGCTCTTTTAGCTGGTTAACTACATTACCACAGAGCTTCCCCTTCCTCCATTTCTGCCTCCTATCTTTCCACCTCTCCTTCTGTTATTTATATTTATAAATATAATATAAGTCATTCATAACTATATAGATACATTCATAAATATATGGACAGCTTTCTTAGGTCAACAGGCTTTGCAATATATCCTATCATATCTGGGGTTTTTTGTTTGTTTTTGTTTTTGTGACTAAGGCAATGGTCCCTTGAGCCCTATTCATGCTACTTGGCTTAGGCCCTTGCTCTACAAAAGCATAAAACTTGACATGAGAAGGTCGAGGTGTCCTGTTTTGTTCTTGGTAACACCATATAGTTGTATCTCATCATTTGAATATTAGGAAATGTTTTCTAGTTTTCTCTGTTACCAAATATCTGTTTTTGTTTATTTTTTAGACAGTGCTATCACTTTAGTAGTTTTTCAAATAAAGATGACACTGAAGTTTCCATTCACACTTTTATACCTGTAATAACCTTTCTTATCCTCAAGGTAGAGATGAATGTTTTGGAATTTCTATGAACCTTTAGAGTGTTAGTATCTGATATAAAATTCCAGAGGGATTGCTCTCATTACAGTATATTCATAGCAAGGTGACAAGCACTATTAGGCTAGATTTAAATATTTGTTGACAATTTAAATTATTGCCAAAATTTAAAGCATTTTGCTGAGAGAATATGATGAAACTGACAAGAATATAATATATAGGAGGATTTAGAGATACTTTAGTGCTGCATAGAGAGTACACAATCAAACAAAACAAAAATATTGGCATTAACAAGAATTCAGTACTGAAAAGGCAGTTGGGGGATGTTTGGAATATTAAGACAATTCAATTTAGTTAACAAACATTTCTTGAGTGCTTTTTGTTTATAGATTACTAAGATAAATATGTTAGGGAGAGATAAATTTACATGAGTTTATAGATTGCCAAAAACACTTAAAATTAATAATGTTACCAATCAAGCAGTGAATTTTAACTCCACTTGAGAAATTAATCTCCACCTTATAATTTTTTTCTTTTAAAATGTCTAACAGAAGTAGAAAGAATAGCATAATGAACACACTAATGGTCTTCAGATTCTCCAATTTTTAAAATATTGCCACATTTGTATTCCTCCTTCCCTACTCCTGTGTATATGTATGTGTGTTTGTGTGTGTGTATATAATATACATTCATATTATATATTTATATATGTCATATGTGATGTGTTATATATAATATATTTTTTTACCTGAGGGAACTATTTAAAAGTAAGTTATTGATGTAATTAAACTTAATTCCTAAATACGCTATCATATTTCTCAAAACACATTTTGCTATATAAGCATAATACTGTATTTCAAATAGAACTTTAATATATATTAAAAAGTTTAGGCCCTGGGGCCACTCTCTGTTCTTCCAGCCTGCTCCTACTACTTAGAAGTATACTCTTCACTACTAATAAAGTATCCTTTCATCATTAAATAAAAAAAAACAGTTTAATAAATAATTCACATGCCAATTTCCCAGTTTCCTCAAACTCCTTTATAGCTGATATTTTTCAATTCATGATCCAGTTAAAGATCCCATGTTAGTTTCATTGTTGTATTTCTTTTCTTCCCTTTTAATGTAGAACTTCCTCTCAACTTTTATTTTTTACTTTATTGGTTCTTTTTAAAGAATCCAGATCAGTTACACTTCAGAATAATGCCACATTGTAGATTTGCCTGGCTATATCCTCGTTAGATCAAAATTTTCGATAGAGATACAACACAGTTGATGTGATTTATTTTCTATCATATCATATATCATGTCAATTTGTCCCCTTACTTGTGATGCTGTTTGATGACTTGGTTAAGGTTATGTATATTAGATTCTTCTATTATAAATTTATGGTTTTCCCTTTGTAATTAATCAGTGATCTATACAGTGATACTTGCAGACACTATAATTTTTCCTATTCCCTGAGAATCTTTTTCCCAGTGTTTTATTATCTGTTGATAATACCAAGTGGATTCAATTATTACATTGGTAGTTGCAAAATGTCTATTTCCTGATTTTATTATTTTTTACATTTCATAGTTTGTTTTATTTTGTAAGAAAGAGTTTTTCCTTTCTCTAGTCCAATTTTTTTTAATAGTGCAATGGACTCACAAGTTCTAATAAAATAATAATTTTTAAAATGAGTTTCTATTTAAAGAAGGATTAAATTGAATATTAATTATATACTTTGATGTCAGTTCATAATTTTTAGGGTTGAAATTCTAGCCCACATCTTTCAGCCTTTGTTTTATTATTTTTTACTTTTTTTCTTTGAAGAGAAGTTTAATGCATCTTTATTGATATGCATTCTTCTTAACAAGAGAATATGTATTTCATTTTCAGTAGACTTTGTGAGACCTCTTTCATGTTAATTAAAGTAATTAAACAATGGTTAAAATATTTTTTCTGCACTAGAGACACATAGAGGTGACAGTCCAGAATCTATCACCAATTAGCCGTATGAGTGGGCACACTACTTAATCTATCAAAGCCTTGGTCTCCTACATTCAAAATAGTAAATAGTAACAGTATCTATTTCAAGAGATTGTGTATGAGCCACCTTATCTAATATATACTACATAAAGCACTTGAACATATAGCTAGTGGAAAATTAATATATGTAAAAATGACATGATGTTTTTAAAGCATTTAGCATACTGTCCAACACATGGTAAGTACTCAATGAATATTACCTAAAATTGTTATTATTCTAAAAATTGCTCTCTGTATTTCTATTTTGGTAAATGAGCCTGGAAATAATCTGGAAGCCTTATCAATTCTACCTTCATAAAGTCTCTTCAATCTATCCAAATCAATCTTTCCCCATTCTACTGCCACCATCTTAGTTCATTTAAGTCCTTCTCTTAACTACCTTAGAGAATTATCAGTAGCCTTCTAATTCATTTGTTTGCATTTGGTCTTACTCCATTTTCAATATTTTTTCTATTATACTTACCCTCCAGAGCCATTTTTTTCAATGCAAATTTAATCGTGTCATGACTTTCTTTAAAATCTATCGCTTCCTCGTGTAGTTACCAAGATATATCTTACCATCTTATTTAAAACGCTTTTTAACTTGCCTGTGCTTATCTTCATGCTTATTATGCAACTGTACTGAATAATTTGAGGTATCTTAAATGTTTTATTTCCCCTTGTGATTTTCATATATTGTAATTTTCTTTCTAGATTACCATCTCTTTTTGGAAGACTTTCCTAATCTCATCATCCTCCACTGCCCTTTCTTTTCCCTTCTCCACAGGTCCACAGCCATACTGGTCAGGCAGGTTCTCAACATGCATCAGCTTCATTGTAATGTGCCCCATTAAATTATAGGTTACAACAGAATAACGGCATTTTTTTATATCCTTCACAATTAGCATCCTCCCTGGTTCACCCAACCTTATCACTAAATAGAAGAGGAAGGATTGAACATGTAAGTGAAGTTTTTTTTAGTTAACATCTGTACAGCAGAAGACAAAAATTACATGTTTTATCCAGTGTTCAGTTAACTGCCAGTCAACATTTAAGTGCCAACAAGTAATTTTGATGATGACAATGATGATAATAGGGATTCTCTTCCAAGGCAGAGAAAAGACCATGGACTCTGAACAAGGAAATACCAACCTAAGTGTGTGAGAGGAGATTAAGACCTATGAGATATCCATACAATGAAATATCATATAGACTCTCAAGTCATGTCACTAAATTATAATTGTAAAAATTAGGCTAAGAAAAAAGCAGTGCCCAAAGTAGTGTGATACCGCTTTTAGGGAAAGACTGGAAAAATATACATGAAATTGTTAACATGGAGCATCTGTGGCTCGTGGGGTTATAGGCTGTATCTAATAAGCCAATAGCTTATAACAGCTATAGCTGTTACTAATAAGCTAATATACATTTGCTATCAATTACATTGTCTGGTGATAATGAATATCACTTATAGAATAAGCTGCAAACAGGCAGCATGAGTTCTAATAGGTTTTATATGCTAACTCCCCAGAGGTAAATTTGTCTTTTTGTGTAAGGAAGAAATAAGTATATAATTGCATATTCATTTCATAAAGGAAACCAAATTAATTATAAAATTAATTACTAAAAGGAAGGGAATATGTTGTAACAATCATCTTCAATGGCGTATTGAATCTTGCAACATTCTGTATATTACACATACACTTGTATTTGTAGTACAGCTAATTTTTGATTATCTGATAAGACATACAAGTATCTAAAATCTGGGTTTCTTAGTTCCACTAAGAATACAGTTATTAACTTTCATGCCATTTAGTAGATTTAAGGAATTAACATTGATTTTTTCATGGTAGACTACATATTTTATTTTTAGGGAGATAAATAACCTGTGAATCATATGACAATATAATTTATGAGTTTTTTTTTAAAGATACATAAACATGTGCCCTCTGGTCCTATTTATTCCTATATAATTTTTGGTAGCTCAGTCTTCTGGACTCAGATGCTCAGGTGAAAGATAACATTTCAGGATCTCAGGCTTAGAATCTTCTGCAGCACCTGGAAACCTGTGATTAGTAGAAAAGGTGGAAAGGCTGTGTCCTACAGCTTGTGCTTACCCATCATAACATCAGTTGCCCACCGTAATACTTGCATCAAGAAAATTTCTCTTCTGCTGACAACTTACTTCCAAATTTATCTCCGCATCAATTAGTTGAAAAAACAAATCAGAAAAACAAAGCAAAATTGTACTGAGCACCTATTCTGTGCACCTTAGGTAGACTATATTTTCATCAAATATAATGTTTAAATAACTAGCTGCAGTGTAAGTCAGAAAGTGGTAATTTGTATATAAATTGCAATTAAGTGAGGAAACAAATTTCAACTGGAGACAAAAATAAAGGCTTGCAAGAGATGGTATGTATTTTGAGTTTTAAAAAACAGATGTGAAATCATTCAAAGGCATTTCCTGGCCTAGTGAACATCATGAGTAAAGGTAGGACATGTATGCAATTGCAGGTCATATTTGATGAGATACCTGGCAGGGGGGTGTGTGTGAAAAGGATTATAGTGCTTATAGCAATAAAACTAGGAAGTTGGAAAGTAAGTTGGATTAAATCTTGTGGGGGAGGGCTTTCTATGTTACAGTATTAAGGGATTTCTACTACTTTTTGTAGTTACAGAGAAATCAAGAATTTTTAAGGAGGGCATAAAATCAAAGTTGTGCTGTAGTGATAACTTTAAGTCAAGTTGAAGAATGGATGAGAGGTAAGAGAAATGGAAGACAACAACAAGTTTTGCAGTGACTCAAGGCAAAGATCCTGAATGAAACCCTGTTACTGAGAATGGGAGGAGGGGATGTGCTACACACACATTATGGAGTTTAAGCTATACCTAGGAAAACAACAGATATTAAAAGTGAAATATGTCACTAGGGTTTTGAGCTTATCTTTTACTACTATTCCTGCTTAAACCACTTCCCTTCAACGAAAATAACTTAGTAGTTTGTAAATATATCCCTTACTTTTTGGTTTCAATATCTTTTATTGTGCTTATTTTATTTTTTGACCCTTTTTCCTCCATATCCTCATGAAATATTCATATGTTATGTGTCCTTTAAAAGTTCAAGTGTTAACTCCTTCATGTATCCCTGTCCAACTAATCATGGTCCAACTAATCTCTCCTAGAAGTCCTAGAATATTTTATTGGTATTTTTATGAAAAATAAATTATTGCCTAAGATGTTATATTTTGGGGATGAAGAGAAAGAGCTGCAGAGTCTAATTCTTATCCTGCTACTTGCTAGTTGTGACTGTGGGCAAATTACTTAATCTCAGAAGATCCTGGCTTCCTCATCCTAAAATGGAGAATCACAGTAGAACCTGTAGATTCTGATATCTGATGTTATAACATTAAATTATATAACGGGGAGTTCCCTGATGGTGTAGTGGCTTAAGGCTTCGGAGCTGGCGCTGTCAATGCTGCGGCCTGGGTTCGATTCCCAGTCAGGGAGCTACCCACATACCAAAAAGCAAAAAAAAAAAATTATATAACGCATATGTATCACTCAGTGGCATCCCAGGGAGTGGGGGGCTAGGGGCGACAAGTGCTTGGCAAATAAACTAGTAGGTGGTGTGCAAGATGATGTGACTTATGTAAAAGATTTAAGGCAATTGGGAATGAGACTCTCCCATCAAATAATGGGCCAATCAAACTGAGCATTCTTAGTGCAGACTCTTAAAATAGGATAAAGACCTTGATTGGGTGCGGTGGACAAAGAAGGAAAAAAATAGTGTCAAATACTCACTTTTACTGAAGTCTTATCCTTGGTCAGGTTAGAAAACTAGGCAGTCTGGGTTTCTCCTTTACAATGCATGGGGCTGTAGATGGCGGCTGTGTGCAATGTCACACCTCTTGGAAATGACTTGGGTATGCTAGGTCCTTGTCAGAGATATTTGTGAAAATCATAGTATCAAAAAAAGCTGGCAAGACAATGTTAGATTAAATTCTGATGGCAGAGTTTTTCTGAGCAGAAGCATATGAGGTAAGCAGGTCTTATTCCATCATCTGACAGTGGGGAGGGCCGAAACCAAATTCAGCTGAGCCGAGGAAAACGTGAGGAAATGAATAGAATGAGAAGACGGTTGTCTTGAAGAAAAGAGAGCAGTGAGAAAATAAACTTGTTAGAAGAGTAGATAAAAGCTTCTCTATTTAATTATTTGGATGGGCATATAAAAAGGATTTTATTCTCTCAGAGGGTTTATAATGTGAAACAAAAGCTTTGAGAGTTTGGTATTAAAAACTTGTTTCTATCTAAATTTTTCTAAACTTCTTTGATTAAAATATGGATAGGTGATTTTAATTAAGATAAATCCTTTTTTAGATAATTCTTAGTAATATATGGAAGCAATGTTTGCAAACACAGTTGGGGAAATGATCATCTAAAGTCCTTGAAGGAGATGGGGGAAAAAAGCAGAATTAAAGTGGGAAATGAACATGATTCAAGGCTGAGATCAAAGTGGGGCATTTCAGAGTTTGTGACTAGGAAATGAATCAGATTGATGATGATGGCTTAAGTATGGCCGTGCTTGTTGACAGATGGAGATGCTATCAATTTATCTCTGCAAAGACGGGGCAAAAGAATTGAGATGAGAAGATCACAGGGTGTAATAAAAAAGGAAAAAGAAACAGAAAAAAAGAGTAATTTGTCACAGAATTCCAGCATGTAATCATCTTTTCTCCTAACTTACTAGTTCATTGATTTCAATAGGCTTTGATATAAAGTTTCTAAGCTTTTTTACTTTTTGCTATAATTTGTGATTAATTTGCTAATGTTTATTAATTATTCAGTCATTCGAATTACTAAATACATGTGTTAATAATCACAGTACCAAAAGCAGCAGCTTATCTGCCCTATAGAATAAATCAAGCTGAAAGTTTCTTACTTTTAAGGCCATATTTTGAAATGAAAAGGATTTTTCTAAAATAGAAATACTTGCTTTGTTTCAGAGAAAGTAGTGAAACACAATATAATCTTTTAAACACATTTTCCATTAGATCTAACTTGTATTCCCCACCATTTCTCTTCAGTTTTCAATTATGAAAATGAGATAAGTATCACTTACCTATCTCATAACTTAAAGTAATAACTTGCTTTAATTGCTTATTTTTCATTTTATCTTAAAATGTATCCCCTTGGAATTTCCTCAGTTTGTAGTGGTGTTGTCAAGGACATATGTACATGGTGTACTGAAAATACCTGAATTTATAAATAGCATATGTAATCCTTTGCAATGAATATACCTGTGACTAGAGCAGTAAACAGTTTTCAGAAAAATCTACTGTATATTTTTTTCTAAAGAGGACTTCATTTTTTTAAAAGAAGATGCTTGCTGAAAATGTTCAGGAGGCTTTGCCTAATGGTACGAGACAAACAGAAAGCAAATGGAAACAAGGCAATCACCTTCTGCAGAGCTTGTAATAGCTGTACTGAAAAATTAAGGGCCACCTGCCGTGTTGATTTTTGTAAGTATGAATGGTGTAGAGGCACTTGCCAGTACGTTCATGAATTAGTGAAAAAAGGGGTTTTATATAGTAATGCAAACCTTCAAATCGGAGTTAATGGAAGACAAGGCTTTTCTTTACTGGGTGGAAAGTTATCTGCTATGTAGAAAAGGCCCACTGAATGAAACATTTGTCCTCAAATTCCTTTTAATCTGCTGTGAGGTTCTGCCTGTTACCTCACTTGGAATAATGTGCCAATTTTGTAAGGATCAAGAGAATTTTATCCTTTTTTCATTCCTTTAGCTTCTTGATGTAGCATTTCCTGGAATTTCACAGTACCTGCCTGTTTTTAGCAGCTCTAATTTCAGACTATCACTTTCCTGGACTAAAGTGTAAAAACTGATATTCTCGTCTCCTTGAGAATATTCAAGAAATGCAATCCCAGTGAGAATGTTGCTTACTAATGGCTATTTCTTTCTCCCAGCACCTTAAACAAATTCTGTTTCTGTTTCAACTCTTTCATACCTCCTGTTCTTTACAAAAATGGATTGAAATGTCTCATGTCTGTAGAAGAATGTGTCTGTAGCAGCATATTGCTTCTGTAGTCTATATTATAATTATATATTGTGAGTGGTTATTGTTCGCACCTCACACCTTAATAGGTTGAGTTAAAGTTGTTTTTTTGCGTGTTTGTTTTTTGCCCCATGAAAATAATTTGCTTTATCCTTGTTCAGCTCAGAATTGAAGTGCAAAATTTTGAGAAGTATGGTAACGACTGATTGATTTGGTGTTTTACTTTGCTCTTTCAAACTTAATTGGGTATTGTTCTTGTAGATTGAAAAGAGTTAAATTAAAAAAATAATAGATTTTGAAAATAAGTTAGAGATTGAAATCTGTTTTGTAACGATGGCAAGGAACCCAGGTTGTTAGCACTAAAGAAGAATGCTTTTATTAGTGTGGAGGAAGGTCAAAAACAAGCAACCACAAAAACTTCTCACACTCTCCAACTCAGTTGTAAGCCAAGTTGTTACTGTGAAATATATTGATTCTAACTCACTTCTAGAAAACATTGGAAGCTCCCTGGTGGTGTAGTGGCTAGGCAGCACTGCCGCCTGGGTTCGATTCCCAGCCAGGGAACCACCCACATTAAAAAAAAAAAAAAGTTTAAAAACATTGGTGGAGCTGCTGGCTGGTAAAATTTTTAAAACCTCCATATTTCAGAACTTTGGTGTATGTTTAGGTTATTTAGTTATTATAGTTGTATACTAAAGTTAATTTTACTAAGGGACTCATTGTAATTTCATGACCTCTTAGAAAGCCATTTCCCTTTGTTATTATCTCATTATAGTGATTAAGGTAACACTCATTTTGTTAGTATTAATAATTCCCCTTTCACTCTTGAAAGGGTTCTGGTTTAGGTACTAAATTATATAGTCACTTTCTATATAAAGCATCTGGCTTCCTTTTAACACATTTTACATATTTCCAAAATGATCTCTCTTTGTACTGGATTCTTATATGTTTTAGCTTTTTAAAATAGAAAGTTATTGTTACCTACCATATCCAAAATAAATTTATGTATGTGTAACAGGTAGTTATATCACAACAAAAGTAATCATACTGCCCTAAGGTTAAGTTGTTAAACTGTGACTCAGGGCCTCCTATTTTATGAGAGTGAACTGACTAATTTTAGTTTTATTTTTGGAGTCAGATTTAGAGGTGAAAGTGTAAAGCACCTTATAAGATTACTTGCAGTTCAATGGAAAGCAAAAAATATATTTTGGAGGAAGAGACAATTCAACCTTTTTACTTCTCTAAAATTAATGTACTAAGTTTAGAGCGAACTTACATGAAAGCAAATTTGATTTTCCTATTTCATTAAATATGTTCTGATCATACTGCCAGCTAACCCATGTGAAACATGGGCAGTGCTAACAGATCTCTTTCTCCAGTATTACTTATACTAGTATAAATGTCTATAATTTTATTCATTCAGTTATATTCAAGTAATAAGAGTTTTTGCTTTTATTTCCATCTCTATGTGGAATGGTTACTGAATACACATTTGTGAAATGATTAGAAAATTATACTTGACAGTAATCAGGTGCCAGAAGGTATAATAGGTACCAAACAGTGCGAAACGTTGGCAGAGGTCTGCATTCCAGAAGAAACACACTACTGGGAAGAGAACTGGATTCAAAAACTGAGTTGGGTTCTGAGCCCAGTTTCACTACCTAGTAACATAAATTGGCGTAAATTAATTTGGCTGGGTCTCTCCTTTTGTCACCTGTCAAAATAGAGAAATTTGCTTGCCTTGCTTATCTCATATGATGTTGCACGGAACCTCTTTGCTAATGTAAATCAAACCGCGTTTGAATATCCAGTATTCAGAATCGCATCTGCCGGTGTGTGCTGGCTGGGGTAATTGGAAAGTACGAGTACAAGCTGGAGAGTACTGAAAATCTCTTCACTCTACCTCCAAAGATCTACTGAATGTCCAGTTCTCCGTAAACAAGCTTATGCATCTCCTTGCAGTCCATCATCTTTCACCTGGATCACTGCTGAGGCCTTCTCTGTTCTCTTTTTCTGCCTCCTGCTAACCCGTTGGAGCTAGAGTGATCTTCCTAAATGTGAGTCTTATTTTAACACTCTCTTCTTAAGGTCCTTCAGTGACTTTCAGTTCCTCTTAGAATAAAATAAAGACTTCATAACTCTCTCCCCTGCCTTCTTTTCTAACTTCATCACTCCCTTCTCTTCCACTATATTCCAGCCCATTGACATTCTGTCATTGCTTCAAATGTGCCATGACCTTTCTTCTCTCTGCTTTTTCTTTGCCTGTGAATCATCTTTTTCTACTCTTTAAAACAAACCAACAAACGAATTTTAAATAAGTTTCCTATTCTTCAGGTTTCAGTTATACCAGGAGCGATTCCACTTATCAGTGTTCCTACCGTGATCTCCTTTCATAACACACCATGGTGGATTATAATTGCTTGTGTAATTACTGTCATTCTACTAGACTGAGAGCTCTGTAAGGACAGGTACTGTGTCTGAATTTCTTCCCACAATGTCTGTAGTTCTTCTCATACTGAGCACCTAAGAAGTATTCAGTATATTTATTGAATGAATGATGAAATGAAAATGATACAGGAAGGTAGTATAGTAAATAAGATGAGCTATGATGAACATTTGACCAGGGTTACTGCAATGAGAATATCAAAAGAATAATAGACAAGAATTAACATAAATGAGAGGTAGAGGAAAGTAGAAACTTCAGGTTTCTTCTTGTTGAAGAAATGACAAATTCAGGTTTATTTTATTTCTTTTGAATTTTAGGTTAGGATGGGCTTTAGGAACTGGGGACACCTTACATGTAGCTGGACATTTGAAATAGGAAACACTGATATAAGAGAAGAGATGGTAGTAGTAACAGTAATTCTGTCAGCTTAAATCGTTATAATACCTTTTTGGTTTTTCTTTTTATTTATTTATTTATTTATTTATTTATTTGCCTTTTTTTTTTTTTTTTTTTTTTTTTTTTTTTTTTTTTTTTTTTTTTTTTTTTTTTTTTTT
>PVJL010001566.1:0-127931 GCA_004026885.1 Lyroderma lyra | reverse complement strand
AGCCACTACACCATCAGGGAACTCCCCCTTTTTGGTTTTTCAAGCCTTTTTTTTTCTATAGAAATTTTGAATGAGGTTAATCAGCACATTATCTAGCACTTTAGTTGGAGAACTTTGAAGAAAAACTAAGTTTATGAAAGATAAAACTAATTTTTACAACAAAGTTATATTCTATTTTTGTTTAAATAGAAAAAAAATCTAGCCATAATCCTTTTTAATTTTCTTAGTTAGTTAGGGCTTTTATTAACAAGCAGGTAACTAGGACTCAGAAATAAAACTGTCAGATACCTGTTTGTAGTAAAGTAGGGTTTCTCACCAGTTAGCACTGTTGATATTTTGTACTAGATAATTCTTTGTTGTGGACAGCCCTATAGGATGTTTAGCAGCAACTCTGATGTCTGCCTACTAGATGCCAGTAACACCACTCCCCATAGAGTTTTAATAATAACAGATTTCTGCAGTCATTATTAAATATTCCTTGGGGGCAAAATCACCCCCATTTGAAAAGTAGTGAACTCAAGAATTAAATCCCTATGTGAGATAGGAAAACTTTGTAATATGTTGAAGCCTTGTAATTCCCATTTTTATTATTTCTAGATCTTTATTTGGTGATTATGACCAAAATGTAAAGGACCGATGTGACTACTTTCAAATATTGCTAGAAATGTGGGAGTGGTGAGGACTCAGGGCTACTGTGTCAGAAAGCAGAGACTTCTAAGGAATAGAATTGATAATGGGAATATAAGGAAAGTTAATTTGTGTTTCGAGGATCTGCCTTTAAGATGGAAGTTGTATGTGCATGACTCTGCCTGAATCTTGGATTTGAGTCCCAGGATGAAGAGCTAAAGAGGACTTCCATTTCCCCAAAGGCAGGGCTTCAGTTATAGGGTGTGCACTTATGTATATAGTCTTTGTATTTTTGTTCAGATACATTGGTATGGAAGACCGTGTATATTTATTTATCTGACGGTGAAAGGGCACGATTTTCTAGAAAATCAGCCAAATACATTCCTATAAGTGGGAGAAGCATCTTCAACCCCTTCTCCTCATACATAATGATCAGTTGCTTTCTCAGAGAATTCATGCCAGTTGTTTGGCTGCAGACTACCAGTTTTATATTAATATATGAAAATGAAACCACAGTGTGCTACTTGATTACTCCTGGTGACGGTATGACATGCTTTCTGGAGTGTGTTTTCTCTTTCTCTCTTGCTTCTTATCTTCAGACTTACTACTAATTAGGAGAAGACTCTACCTCCTTCTGCCTGAGTTGTCTCATATCCACAATCATAAGCCTCTTATAATGCAGGTTCTGTGGGCATACTGGCCAAGGGAAATAATGGAAGTCCTAAAACACTGATATTTTTTCCCTCTTCTGGGTCATAAAGGAAGAGAATGGTAGCTTTCATTTTTCTTATTTGTCTTTAGGAAAAAATTGTCAGACTTTGCAGATGTAGATGGAAAGCGGATTGATATTAAATTGTATATGGATTGTGACATCACTCAAGGATAGCAAAGAAAAAGCACTAACTGACTTGAAAAAAATGTATTATCATAGAAATCTGCTCTGTTTTTATGACTTTTCCTCCTCTTCCTCTCTCTCTGTCTCTGTCTTTCTCTCCGTCTGTGTGCGTATGTATGTTTTATCTGTAAATCTGTAATACTTGCCTGAAAGATACTGGAGCTTTTCTTGACTCTTTCAAGTCTGAGTTTTTAGCAATCATTCTTATGTAGTTTTATTTTGGTATTACATGGCAAGTTATGTAGATTGAAATGTGTGTTTTGCGTATTTTCTTTTACTGTAGACTATAGGGTAGAGTTGTATCTCTACCTAAACAACATACTAACAAAGTAAGTTTATCCAGAACAAAAACAGTGGAAGCCAAAGTAGCTAATTTTCAAATGAAGACTTTTTTAAATGATGTTATTTTAAATATACATGATATTTTTAGTTGGTGAAACTATTAAAGGAATTCCTGCATCAAACCTTTCAGACATTTAACTACATGATTTACATATTCATATAGTTAAACAGATTGTTTGCCAAAATGTTAGAGAATAGTTTAAAGTTTTTGTATGTTTTAGTGAAAGCAAAATATGCTAATTAAAAAAATAGGGTTCTCTTAAATGTTAACATCATCATCATAATAATGGTTGAGTGGTAAATCTAACATTTTAACCTAGGGTTTAAACTCAAGGTGTTTGACTCCATAGCCTGCATTCTTAAAGACTATTCTCTACTGTATTGTTGTATAAACTTTTTCATAATCATCGATACATATTCATATGTGAAAGTTTTTTCTATTTTGGCAAATAAAATTTTGGTGTACATAAGTACACATAACACACCAACATTCTGGGAAGATTAAAGAGACTTGCTTAGTGAGTCATGACACTCAGAGGGAAGACTTCAAAGGACCAAATTCTTATGAAATATAAAGGAAATATTATTATTTTTATTTTTAATTGGAAGAATATGATAACTATCTTGAAAGATTTTAATAAGGATGTAGTGTACCCAGCATGAGATATGTAGATAAAGATATAGATGTAGATAGATACAGATACAGAGATAAATCTTATATATAGTGCTTAATTACAGGAATGGAAACAGAGAGGAGAGATTCAGTTTCCTAAACCAAAGGTCAGATATGGCTTCACTAAGGATGTGTGGTTTGAAATTCCAGCAAATATATTTGTAATGAATGCTCTTCAGGAAGTTCAGCACAACATAGCTTACTCCTTGATATAAATATCTCTAAATCTGAGCCTGACTCTAAAACGAAAATTAATGTTGTACTTAAATACCTTTTGTGAGACTTCATATTATATTTTTGGGCTTTCTGTTGGTTGGACATTTATTTATAGATTCCATTTGAAGATATAACTTAGATGGAAAATTTATCAAGATATAATGAAGATAATAGTTAAAGAGCAATCAATCAGTGCACCTTATTTTGTTTAAACAAATGGCTTCCTCCAAATTCTAATTTTGCAAAATATTTATATCACCTGATACTATATGTATGATAAGAGGATTTCAATTTTTGAAAATTAAGAAATTCAAAACCCGTATTGACACTTTTGCTAGACATATTTCTTTAACATCTATAGCTTGAAAAGATTCACCTTTTAAGCTTCTTACTTAAAAACTACTAATTTAAACTACAAAACAATCATGTTAAAAAGTGGCAAATGGAATAGTTATATTCTTACCAGGTTAGGCCTCTCTGCTTTTGTAAGTGTTGACATTTGGCAAGGAACGCCCTGCGTTTTGTCGTGCCACAGGTATTACGTTCATTACGGTGAAATGAAATATAAGCAAATGGAAAATTTCAAGCCTCAGATCCCCCATTGGCATGCATCCATTCACCAAGGTTTTTTTTCACAAATTCTTGTACAATGTTAGATTATCCCTGAATTACATAGGACTAAGTCAGTCACACCTTGGCTTTTAGACATTCTGCTTATTTAGCATGTGTACAACTAGCGTTCTTATCAGTCTTTTGTTGAACATGCATACCAAAGGGTAATTTAAATTAAATATTGAAAAAAAGTTATTCTGAAAATATCATCTGACCCATTCTGCCTGGACGATATGTTTTCTGTGACAGTATGTCCTCACAGTCTGTCATCTGCTTTTCTTGTGTATTTTCTCTGCCATTTTATTTGGGTGCAATCTTTGAACCTTTTCTTTCCTTCCTTATTTTGGTTAGTATAAATTTATATTTCCAAACATTTAGGTAAGTTTTGAGATGATGTGATTATAATTAATTAGGAAGATTTTATGCATTGTTAGCTTACTGTACACAATATATTACAGCACCATTAGTGTCGAAATAAAATCATTCATTATATTCCAGAGAACTTTCAACAAGTTTTTTATTTGGAAATGTGCAATTTACATTATTGTCCTTTGCCTGGAGAAAACGGTATTTCACTTTTAAATTTTTCAATTGTTTCAGATTGAAATATGCAGGCATATGTATTTGGTCTGATACTTTGTAGTGCCTGCAATTAACTTTTTCTGAGTTCACTATTAATGTTAAGGTGCTTTATGTTTTTATTTGGTTTTCCTGTTAGGTTTAAGTTTTACCTTGAAAAAGTGAAATATTATATATACATATAAATAAGCTTTAACCTTAATTTTCTCATGCTCTTCTCACCAAAGGCCATAGACAAATGAATTAATTTATCTTAGCAACATATGAAATTGAATGGGAAAACATGAATGTACAGAAGGGTGTGGGTGTACATATATGTATGTGTGTGTGGTCTTGCTCCTAATACAACAAAAGATGTAATAGCCTATTGTATTAAAATTAGTATTTTTGTTTACAATAATTGTTTTTAAAATTAAAAAGACAGCCAGTGAGAAATAACTTGAAATCATTTTTCATAATGTAAAGCATCAGTGATATTTTTGTATTTTCCAATAGAAATGTTAATTACACGAATTTATTTCAAAAGTGGCCTATTTCCCAATTACTAACAGAAATGAAAGAATTTGTGGACTCTAGAATATAGGATTCTAGATTATCTAAAACTAGAATATTCTTGTTTTTGAGTTCAGAGGGTAAGTTAGTTATTCTTAAACAGAGGAACCAAACTAGATGTCTGTTTTATATTATCTAAGATAATAAAAGTTAGTAATGAACTGATTTTCTTTTATTAAGGAGTAGAAAGTATGGGAATCCTCTTAAATAATTTTACTATTTTATATCTCTAATAATTCCATTTATCTCATATATATGTAAATACATACATATACTACAAACATTCACACACACGTATGTGTTGAATGTGTATATCTGTTCTTTCTGTGTATGTAACTAGCTTCTTCTTTGAAAAAAAAAAGATTGAGCTGAGCGACATCATTTGTAAGGATTTATTTTGCCTACTATTTTCTTTTATTTCTTAGAATTAAGGATTGAGTGAATCTCTTCATTGTCCTGATGCATCTTCTTTAAATGTCATGCTTCAGGGTAAACTGATTTCTTTATGAGATTCAGAAAATTTTCCACTGACATAACAGAAATGATTATTTATTTCCTCACATGTTCAAATGGCCTCAAACTGCTTTAGGGTTATTTGCTTCATAAGACTTAGTATTGATCCACGTTTTATAACTGACTAAATAAGGAAGGAAATGGTCTTCACAAAATAGCTGGAAAAATTGCTTTAACTGATCATTTTGTTTTAGTCATTTTTGAAATCACTGCAGAAACCTAATGGAGAAAAGTCATGTCTGAGACCACTTGAAAGGGAAGGACTGCTCTGTATTTAAGAAGTTAAGATGGAATTAATTTTTTTTCACTTTGGCTATGGATCTTAGAAACTTTTCTAAGATATGCAGATTTAACTATAGTGTAGGGGGGAAACCCATTATTGATTAAACACTCACAGAAGAGTGTAATCTTAATTCTTTGAAATGACCTAAAAATGTTCCCTTTATTAAACATAATGAAATCTCAAACATTTGTATTTATATGCATACTTCTTGTCTAGCTGGAGTTTTTTGGATTTGAAGTAACCCACCCTTAGGGAATATTCTGATATTGCCAGATGCACGATTAGCCTTATTGAAAAACAAGCCAATAACTGCCACAAATAGCTTTCCAGTTTAAATATAATAGTTGATCTTATGTCCCTACACACATTTCCCACATGTCTACCTGTGAGTAGTTTTCTCACTTCACATTGATGCAATGCTTCCGCTGTGGCAGGAAAGGTGACTTTAGAGTCTTATCTATATTTACCAGTGCAGTAGGAGATAATGAAGTGCATTGCAAAAGATACAAATTAAGGCACAATATTTATAATTTATGTAAGTAATTTCTTATGAAATATAAGAGATATGATTAGCTTATACACATAATCAAATGATTATACTGCATGCCATTTGATACTAGGACAAAAGTAATATTATATTTAGATATCATATTTGTCTTTTAACAGATATAACTTTGGTCCATTGCAGGTACAATGCAAAGAGTAAGCAAATAGTAATTATTTGGTCAGGGAATCAATGAGTAATTTGGCTATATTTGCCTAATGATTAATTTGTGTTTCTTGTTTTCATACACATGTGGAAAAGGGGAAGTGGCTCAGCGTTTATCAGAACTAGAAAGTAAAGTGGAATCAAAACTTTGCATAGGGGAGTTCCCTGGTGGTGCAGTAGCTAGGCTTCGGCGCTGTCAACGCTGTGGCCTGGGCTCGATTCTCAGCTAGGGAACTACCAAAAAAAAAAAAAAAACCAACCAAACAAACAAAAAACTTTGCGTGGAAATTCACATTGTGAAGTAACCAAAGTACTTAACCTTTTATTGAATGTTTATTCTCTACCAGGCACTGTGCTAAGTTTTTCACATGAATTATGTACTTAAATTCACAACAGTCTTAATAGTTCTTTTAAAATTAGATTTTTGTTTGTTTTAGACATGGAAAAACAAGGCCCAGAGAATTTAAGCAAATTTACAATGGTCACACAGCTAGTACATGCTGGAGGGGAAGCCAAGCTCATAGTGTATATGAAGGATAGATAAATCATATTGCTTTTTCAGGATAGTTGAAATGAGACCTTATGTAATGAAGTCAACAATGTCTGTCATTCATAATATGAATTTTATCTTTTAAAAAATGTTGTTTTAAAAATGATTGTTAAAATCAGTATTAATCTTTCAAAAGAGGAATTTTCACTCATGTATTTTACTTAAATTTTGTATGTAGAGCCTATATTGTCTGAACTTTTGGATCAATATGTTTTCAAAACTGTGAGGAGTAATTTAGTATAAGGATAATGAATAATAAAACTGAAATTATAAAACTTGTAATGAATATGAAAAATATGTGAAAATCAATTTGACAGTGGCATGCTATATAGTAAATTGTGCCTCCTGCCTAAAATCTTCCTAACAGTAATTGCTGCTTAAGAATTGTTGCAGTCTCTTGTTTATAATAACATCATCTTAAGGAAATCTCTTAGAAAAATAAAATAATACTGTCACGAATAAGCCACATATTTTAGTTTTTACAAATAAATACTGTAATGTTTGAGTTTGGTTAGCTAGCTTCCCCTAATTTGTTATTAGTCCATGGCAACCCCATAATTATACTATTTTTCTGTAGACTTGAATTAGAGTTAAGATTACTGTATTTTAGTTCTTTTCTAGTGTGGTTACTGAATCCTGAGATTTCGCAGACAGTTCATTTTTTTTATCTGTAGCTTGATCTCTTTGAATGGATCTAGATAGAGGGACAATAGAGATCCAGAAGGGTCTGATTTCATTTTGAATCTTTCCTTTTATAGGAGTTGATTTTTAAGTAAGTTATGAGATTTAAAATTTTCATTTCTGGATCCTTACTTTCATGAATCAAAATGAATGTGCACACCTCTGGGGACACCGGCAGAGTTTGACAACAATGTCACAGTGAGAGTTAGAGGTGAATTGTTAGGCAGAGAGATCCCTGACATACCCTTGCTGAGGCTCCACTGAAAGACTTAGGGGGTATATATGTGGAGTTTTGAGGCTGTGGTGATGACAGCTAAATGACTGATTACTGTGTAATTGTTAAAACAACCTTTCGCAAATAGAAATGTAAAAATGAATAGTATGTGTATAGCACTTAATAATAACAAGCAAGCAAGGACATATGAAGCCCAGGAATGTGAAGTGCTATACATAAGTGATGGAGTGGATTTGAACACAGATCATTTCAGTTAAAATACAGTTTTGTTTTGCTGTATCACATTACATCTTTAACACAGTAGTAGACTCTCTGTTAACCAGAACACAAGCAATTGGCACAATTTTTTGTCTGTTGCTTGAGTCCCAGTTTATCTGGCATCTACCGATTCCCATGGGTACCAGTTAACTGAGAGTCTACTGTATTTATAAAGTAGAATAAGAATACACAAGGAATTTTGAATGTTCTAACTTGACATCTTTTTATTCTTTTAAAATCATCGGTAATAACATCAGAATATGATATTCTGGTAAAGTAAAGGGTATTTTAATGCCAGACTGCAGCAAAATTTCTACCATATTCCAAATTGATCATTTAATAAAAAAAGGAGAAAAATTGTGTTTACATAATGCTTTATTTCCTTTTACAGTCGAAATCTTAAAAATAAAACTTTTAAAAGCTTATTTTATATTTGCTTTTCCACTGTATAGTATCAATAAAACATTAAGTGTGCAATTAAATAACAAATAAATAACTTATTTATAATGCTTTGAAATCAATTGTTTTTAGCTTTAAAATTTTGCAAATTATTTTCAGCACTTCAGCATCTGTTGTCACAAAATTTTATTGTATATCATTTCTTTTCTAAACTGTTAGCAGTTTGTTGTAGGGTAATTTGGATGTTGCCTCACAAACTATAATATACTTATTACATCATGTAGCTTTATCCCCCCTGCCCACTGTTCATTCTCAATGTGAAAAATCATAGCATATCAGTGACAGGAGGTCTGGCTTTCAGGCAGACTTTTGTAATTATTCCCACTGAGGCACTGTCAATAGGATTAAAATACAGACTGTGGATCTGTCCATCCCAGATGAGGTCAGCACTTTGAGCAGTGGGAGTACTATTTCTACAAGCTGTGCTTTCCTCTTTGCATTTCAGAAGCATACACTATCAATATGGCACAAATGTTTGAAAGCTCCTACGGAAACAGACTAGCTTTGCTTGAATTAAGTAAAATGTCCGTCTGCCATAAATTAAATAACAGCATTCATTAGAACCCCTTACTATGTGTGCATGTAGATTCTACAATAATAGCAAAGCCCAGAAATTTTCAATTACAGAACAATCCACTTATAGTTCATAATTAATAAACTTTCGCAGCTGCATAACTGTGGCCGGAAACATCTGCAAAACCTCATATTTTACACACAGACACATACACATAATTCCTTCAAAAAAAGTTCAATTGTGCTTAAAATCACAGGTCTGGAAAGAGAGTAAGACCTGAGGAAGCTGAGTCTAGTTGTATTCAATTAGCTCACGGGAGGAGAAGGGGAGAGGGGAGGAAACCAGCCCTTGTCTGGCAAAGTGATGTGGATAAAAAATAAGAATGTTCAGATATTCATTCAAAACTCACTTGTGTATATAAATGTATCAAAAGTCTCTCCTAAATATAAGTTTGGTATTGATAAGAATATGTTTAAGTTATACAATTACTCAGGTAAAATCACTACTCCTTAGATAATAAATGAATTGTTGTTTATGTTACACTAAAGTTAACAAATAGGTAAAAAGAAAATATTAATTATAGATTTTCCAAATTTTAAAATAATGCATAGTTAATTTATTATACCTAGATGCAGGTTTATAAAATAGATGAATATAGAAGGTATGTGTTTAGAAAATGAAAGCGATATATTAATAACCGATGAAATTTAGTATTTTTTCTTTGTTTACTTAAGTGTTGAAATTGCATTAAAGGGTTTTATTGTATATAAGAACTTTACTGAGATATAATTCACATACCATACAATTCATCCATTCAAGTAAAATATGCAGTATTTTTAGTATAGCAATAGAGTTGTACAACTATCACTATAAATCAATTTTTGAACATTTACATCATCCCCAAAAGTAACCTTGTACCCATTAATAGTCACTTGCCATTTCTCCTCATTGTCCTAGCCCTTAGCAACCATTAATCTACCTTCTGCCTCTATAGATTTGCCTATTCTGAATATTTCATAGAAACAGAATTATTTAACATATGATCTTTTGTGACTGGATTCTTTCACATAGCATAATGTTTTCAAGGTTTGTCCTTGTGATAGTATGTGTCAATATTTAACTCCTTTTGATTGCTGAATAATATTCCATTGTGTTCATTCATTTATTAGTTGATGGACATTTGGGTTGTTTCTTTGTTTTTGGCTATTATGAATCGTTCCACTGGGTATCAGTTTTTATGTTGATATATGTTTTCATTTTTCTTGGATGTATACCTAAGAGTGGAGTTGTTGGGCAATATGGCAGCCACGTTTAACCTTTTGAGGAACTGCCAATTTTTCAAAGTGGCTGCAACATTTTGCATTATTAAAAGCAGTATGTAAGGGTTCTGATTCCTCCACATTTTTACCAATATTTGTTTCATCTGTCTTTTTCATTATAACCATCTTATTGGATATCAGTAGTATCTCACTGAGGTTTTGATTTGCATTTTCTTGATGGCTAATGGTGTTGAGCATCTCTTTGAGTATTTATTGGCCATTGGTATATCTTCCATAAAGAAATATCTATTTAGATTCTTTGCTTATTTTTTGATTGGCTTATTCATTAATTTTCATTTTTATTTTTCTTAAAAATCAAATTTATTAGTTTTCTCAATAATATCTCATTTTACCTGCCTCAGCAGCTTATTGGTGGAGATATTTGGTTGTCATTCATTCTTTAGAGACTTTGATAGTCTGAGAAAAGACATGGAACCTCTGAAATGATAATTCTAAAAACTTGCACAGCTTTTAAAATATAGAAATGTCTAAGCTATAGGAATGATTCAATTATTGCAATAGGACCAAGGCATTAGTGTCATTTCAAAGCGTCACTAAGATGCAGTCATGGAGCATAGCTGACTAAGATAATGGGGTATCAGTACTTTAATGTCCAGGATTATGTCAAGTATGTCTGAGATTAAAAATGGAGTTTAAGATTTTCAAAAAGTAGCCCACTAAGGGCTAGAGAATCTTTCTTGAATGTAGAAGAATCTAGAAGTATGTGGATTTTCTGGGATTGCCAGTTTGTGGGAAAAGGTCCTTAGAAATATAATCAGATAGGATATCTTCAAGCTTACCCTTCCTTGTAGTTACTAAACCTAAAAAACCAGGGTAAATCTGAGTATCTGTACCCTCATTCAGAAGGAAGAGATATTCCTTTCACCTAATTGCTTAGCCTAAAGGGTGGAGATTTGTGTGTGGCTTTTAGGATGTCCTTTAAGGTTGTTCATTGAGAAGAAAGTTGTTTTACCAGTACCCTGAATTTTCCAGACTGCCTTATGCAAGTATATGTCAAAGGGCCTGACATGCTATTGCTTAAACACTTGGTATCTATTGAAGACATCTATGGATATGTGATTGTTGGGGGAAAATCAGAATATAGGATTTAGCATCAACTTTCTTATATATTTAAATACCACTGTATTCAGAATTTAGTTGTAGTATTGTAACTGTTAAGCAAATTCATTTATAAATAAATGGAAAATCCTATTGCCCTTTGTGTTCCTTTTAAAATAATTTGAATTCCAAATATTGTTTGAACCAATTTAGTTGCATAGGGATAATATTCTTATTTAATAATAGTTAAAATTAAATATAATTACATTTATTTCATTGCAGGAGATACTATAACAGATCTTGTAATATAATTTAGTGGATATACTGCAGTAAATAATGTTGATACTATCCAGTAAACCGAAGTTTCATATGCTTTCTAGATTCCCCTTTTCTTTGGTAGTTTTCCATTTAAAAACACAGACTAAATGAAAACTTACTTAATGTATGAAACCTGACAAGATAATCGTTCTTGACTGTAAGAAAATGAACTTAGGTTATTTTATTCATTAAGGCCCTAAGGACTGGGGGGAAAAAAGACAGTCCGAAGAATCAATGCCAGACCTTGTGATAACACTGAAAAAATACTATTACCAAAATAATAATTTAACAACAATTTTTACAGAATTAATGAAATATTGAAAACAAATTTTATACAATTTCTAGTATTCATCAATAAAATGAAACATTATCTTAAAACGATGTTATAAAGCAAAAATATCAAAAGATAGCAAATTAAAATGGTGTGTTTCTCATTGTACCTAACTTTATAATAGACACTTTATTAAATAAAGTTTGCTTTGCATTTAAATGCTGTTGAATAAATTGAGAACTAAAGCGAAGAAAGAAAAATTTTAAAACTGTTATTGGGCAACTTTTAGGAAGTTATTCCTGTATACTTCATAGTTATATATGAAGGGAATTTATCTTTGATTGAGGTTTCAGAAGACATTTACACATAAAATTTTTTTTGCCTAGTACTTTTTAGAAAACCAGCTACATTTACACAGAGGAGAAATTTCCTTGATTTCCAAGGAGCCATTTCTGGGAATAGTTAGAGAAGTCAACTAATTCTTCCTTATGTGATTGACTCACAGATATGCCACTTTATCTCAGTTTTTCTCACTGAGTATTTAACTCAATTTATTTCATGTAGATATCTCATCTAAAATTTTAATTTTGAAAGCATCTGTTACTTCCTTCCCAAACTTTTTAACCACTCAGTGGCTCACTATTATCCTAAGAGACACAGCTTATGCCATTGCGTGTTCTTAGCTTAACTCTTAACACTATAGCTCTGAAGGTTTTTTGCAATAACCCCCCTTATCTGCATGGGAGACATTCCAGTATCTTCAGTGAATGCCCCAAACCATGGACAGTATTGAACCCTATACAAACTGTTTTTTCCTATACACATACATGCATACCTATAATAAAGTTTAATTCAGCACAGTAAGAGATTGAAAATAATTACTACTAATAAAATAGAACGATTGTGACAATGTACTATAATAAAAGTTATGTAAGTGTGGATTCTCTCTTAAAATTTTGTTATACCAAACTCTCCCTTCTTCTTGTGCTGATGTGAGATGATACAGTGTCTGTGTGATGAGATGAAGTGAAGTGAATGAAGTAGGTGATGTGACATTGGTTAGGCTACTATTGACCTTCTGGCCGTACATCAGAAGGAGGATCATCTGCTTGGAGTGATCCTCGATCAAGGAGGATGCCGATTGGGTAATGGACACCATGGTAAACAAATCCATAGAAAGAAAAACCAAGGGGTAGAGGGTACTGAATTTATTTTTAATAACTCTAAATTAGTAGTTCTTTAGAGGTTAAATGAAAACTATCTCATACAACTCATTATTTTCAATATTAACCAAACTGAAACATAATATGATTTCAAAGAAATAATGTTAAGGTTTTTATGACCACGTTTTCCTGGTATTGCCTCTGTCATTATCTGTTTAATAAGAGCCATACCTATACTCCATAATTCTGCAGACATCGTAAGTGCCAAAATTCATAGTGAAATTGCAAATACCTAGTTAATATCTCTTCTGTATGTGAGAGTATTTCATAGTTTCATGAATTAAAATAGCTTTAAATTAGTAAAGGGTATAATACAAGACAGTGGGGACCCATTGATAATTAATTTTTAGGGTGGCTAACGCCATTGAGAGCCATGGAATAAGTGCCAGACTTTGGCTCATTCAGTAGTCACGGCTGGTGGAATAGCACGTGGCTGAGAACCAGTAGTCCTGTGTTCTAAATCCAGTTTTAACCTAGACAAACAGAATTATTTGAAGAACAGGTTACTTTTGCTTCAAATCTGTTTTCCCATCTGTTAAAGTGGTAACAGAATTTAATGTAAATTGAAAGTTGAGTGATAAGGAATTTAAATTTCTCTTTATTAGGTACCATATATGTTCTGCAAATCATGTACGTTGAACAAAAATGCACCTCCTTATTTGTGAGAAAAATGGGAATGAGCCTTTAGTTAAGGGCTTTTATTTGCAGTGAAAGAATGAGGATTTTTAGAGAGTCCACTGGGTAGTTTGCTGCCTAGTAATTCTGGAAGCCTTACCTTGATGTTAAATTATGCTGCAGTTCTGTTCCCCATCTCTGGGTTTCCTAAGCTCCTCTCCCCATAAAAAGTAAGTAAATACACACATAATGTCTGTAAAGACTCTCAGCATATATCTCTTCTCTTTCTCTCTCTGTTTCTCACTTTTTCTTTTTTTTAATTCTCTGGATCTTAATATTGTCAAGCTGCAGATGCGAGTAAAGCATTGCCTCCTCTGCTTCCTGGATGTTATATCTGATTGTTGAATTACAGATAATACGTAGAGCAAGACACAGTGAATACTTAAAGAAAGGAATTTCCATCCTGAGAAATCCATGCTGAATTCTTCACCTTACCAATTAATCATTCTTTTATGTGGCAGGATCATATCTTTAGAGACATTTTTAAGTGTTATAGTTTTGTTATATTATTTTGTAATCAATCTCTTTATTCTCTGTGCCTTAGATTTTTAGTAATTACTGCAAAAACCCTGTGAAGATGCATTAAGCTTCTTTGCCTAATGTGTTCTGAGTATTTTTCTCTTACACGAATTGAGGAAGCCAACGAAAGGCAGTCTGGCTTGTGAGGGCAGTAGTGGAGTGTATATTTACCTTTAAAGAGATGATTATAGTTCTGTTTTCGTATCTATCATTTATCTATCACAGTATAACATCTGTAAATTAAGTTTCTAAGTTATCTGAAATACCTATCTTGCCTTATTTTCTTGAAACTCAGATAATTCTGAGCTTTCAATTGTATCAGAATTATGTATTAAATATTCAGCATGTGAACAAAACTAGAAAATGACTCAACTTTTTTTCTGGAGAATATACCATCTTGATAAGATGGGACTGTTTTTCCCACCCAGTAGTGAAAATGTGATTAAGTTACTGGATAATGCCCAAGTTGAGAACAATAAACAAACTTGAATATAATGAAAGTTATAATTGAATTTATGTTAAAGATTTGCCAATCTTTATAGATATGATTTATACTTTCTGTTAAATTTGCAGGTCACTAAAACTTAGCTATTCATTTAATAAATATGAAAGATAAATTTATTTAATATATTCAGTGTATATCATTTGTTGACAAAACAATTATTGAAATAATGAAAATTTTATTTGCTAAACATAGAAAATATCCAGTGACAGTAAATGAGATCTAGGTGTGTAAAAGCAACCTGACCAGAAGGTGATAGAGGGAGATGGTTCTGTACCTGTCATCTATGCGTTGCTGAGAGCAGTTGCTGTTTTAGTGTGACAGCACCCTAAGCCTCTCTCAGCTGAGGAGAAACAGTCATTGTCCTCTTACAGTTACGGCTTTGTGCCTAATTCTGGTAGAATAGATTTCTCCTATTCATGGAATTTCATTATTTTTAGTAACAAGGAATTTCACTTAGTGGAAAGCAACCTGCCTTATAAGTTAAATTGGTTGAAATTATATCTTGGAGTTTTCCTGAAAATTTGGAGGGAATACATTTGTCTACCATTATCAGATGAAAAATTTTATACCATTATTACTTCTAATAGGTGATTAAAACAATTTAATATTTTTCATTATAAATCAGATTAATACATGAAAAATTAATTTGCAGCTACATTTGATGATGAAGACATAAGTTTGAAGCTGATCAACAAACAAGTTAATTGGTTGAAATCAAAGTTACCTTGAATTAAATATCCTAAGATTTTGTCTAAATAAATTATGGTAGTGTTTAATTTGGGGTTCTAGACTTTGAACTATGCCAACTACAGATGCAAGGTTGCTGTATTTATCATTTGGTTTTTATTATTTTGTTTCCAAGTGTAATATTATAAAATAAGGTTATTAATATTCATAATACTAAAACAACATTTTAGTGTTTGGAGCTTGTTTTTCACAAATCGAATTTCATATTTTAAAAATTCATTGCTAAATATTACTAAAATTTGGAAAAGGTCTATTTGCTCTCATGTTTCTATTTTCACTTCCTTTTGCATACCCAGCCTGTGGCCGTGGGTTCTACAAATCTGCCTCTCAAGATCTTCAGTGCTCTCGTTGTCCAACTCACAGCTTTTCTGATAAAGAAGGCTCCTCAAGATGTGACTGTGAGGATGGCTATTATAGGGCTCCATCTGACCCCCCGTATGTTGCGTGCACAAGTAAGTTCATAACAGTCAAGTTAAAGGACTTTCATATCCCTTCCACTCATTTGTATCATTGTGACATCATTGAGATAGGCATCAGATTTGTGAATACATTCTTAATTATTACTAAATATTTTTGAAAATTTTCATGAATTGAGAAGGCTAAACAGTGTAAGATAGATATATCCAGTATCAATGTAATTTTTATGTCTGCAAAATTAAGATGATGCATTTTAATAATATTTTTATATCTAGTTAATGGGAATCACAAATAAAATGTAAAAGTCATTTGAGTCTTACATGCATAGGAAATGGGATTAAGAAGTAAAAGTTTCTGAATTAAAATTCCATCACTAAATAGAGCAAATCTCACATCTTGATGTGTCACTTAATGTTTGAGAGCCCTAAATCCAAAGCCAGTTCCAGGCACTCACGTAAATTCTTGAGCACATTAAAAATGAATAGATGTATTCTCTGTTGTATGGTTAAAAGGAAAACTATTTTTAAACAACGACACAACTGTGTGTTTTTTTTTTTAGGTGCATTAACTGTTCTTTTTTAATTGCTTGGAAGGAAAATAGCTAAAGACCATGGCAAAAGTACAACAACAGTTGTTATTCTGTTTTCATTTTGACATATTAAATGGAAAATAAATAAAGCCTCTTGCCAAGCGAACTCAAGGAGGCTTTTATATAGCTTCTCTAGGAAAGGTAGTGAAATGTTTATGTGAAAGAAAGCATTTAAACTAGCTTTCTGTATGGTAATTGAGCCACTAGCTTAATGCCCCACACAGATCCTGTCGTTCATTTTGTTTGTTTTCTTTTTTCTATTTTTGTTTATTTATGTATTTTTGGTTTCCAAAGGGCCTCCATCTGCACCACAGAACCTCATTTTCAACATCAACCAAACCACAGTAAGTTTGGAATGGAGTCCTCCTGCAGACAATGGGGGAAGAAACGACGTGACCTACAGAATACTGTGTAAGCGGTGCAGTTGGGAACAGGGCGAATGTGTCCCCTGCAGGAGTAACATTGAGTACATGCCCCAGCAGACCGGATTAGAGGATAATTATGTCACTGTAATGGACTTGCTCGCCCACGCTAATTATACTTTTGAAGTTGAAGCCGTAAATGGAGTTTCTGACTTAAGCCGATCCCAGAGGCTGTTTGCAGCTGTCAGTATCACCACTGGTCAAGCAGGTATGTTTTTTGTGTTTGTCTTTCCTCAGTGAATAATACCACTACATCAATGAGGTCTCTCACTTGAATATTTAGTTAACTTGGCTACACAGAACTCAATTATTCCAGCTTGTTGATTATTCACACCTTTAACTTTTCTTTGTTATTTCTCCTGTTGCCTGTTAAACCATTACTAGACTCATTAACATCTCCTCCAGAGATCTGGCAGGAGAAATAAAAGGGATAAATTGTAAACCAGTTAAGACAACTCTGTTGAAAGATCTAGAGGAGGAGAGTGAAAATATTGGATAAAATGAAATGTAGGCTGTTTCTTGCATTTTTACCTTTTTGTGTGATACGTGCTTATGATCAAAATCTACATGACAGTTAGGAATAATGAAAGAGTTGGCTGCACTGTCTCACGTCGCATTAAGCTATTTTTTACCGCATAGAATGTGATATCTGTGATATATGGAAAGTCTGCATTAAAATTTGCGTGAGGGAATTTTAAATTCATCAGTAGATTTGTGATCGTATTAATGTCCATAATATTGAAATAAGTACTTTTCAGATCTCATGAGGATTTCAAAAGAAATGAATTAGGAAATATGATAACCATGATGATTATGAACTTACAGTTTAGCCTAAAAGCAGTTTGCACTGGCATTTAAGATGCCCTGCTCATTCATTCTTTGCTGTGCTAAGTATGTTTTTGGAAAACACAAATTGGGTAGGACATTTCATAAATTGGAGACTTTCTAAACCTTCAGAAAAATCTTATTACTGAAGGAAGTTTTGGAAATTTTGGGCTTTCTCAACCTTTTGGAAATTCTTGCTTCTGAAGGAAGATGCTGTGTAGTAGATAGATCCAAGTTCTGTGTCATTGTCATTAATAAAATCGGACCTGCACTAAAGTCCTGAGTTGTGTGAGCATCATAATAAGCTATAATAAGGTCTTCTGGATCTTTGACTGGTGTCAAAAACCAGTATTATCCCAAATTCCTGAACATACATTAATCTAGTCTTCATTGCTATGCCAATTTTAACAAAATGTTACCTATTTAAATTATATCTGCAGAATGAAAATGATGCATCTGGTCTCTTGCTTACCATTTTAATGGATTAGTAGGTTCTTACTTGAAAGATTTCTTTTTTATTTTTATTTAAAAGGCTCTTGCAAATCAGATCTGTGTAAAAGCAAATGTCTGGAAGTGAAACAATATAGAGACTTCTAAATCTTCAAAGGACAAAAGAAATACTAATTTAACTGATATTTAGATTGAGTTATTTTTCTTACTCTTATCGTATTTACTAATCTTTTAAAATGTTGTTGTCATTCCATATTTTTACTTGCTTTATGTTGAAATTTGTTAGTATAACTCTACAGTGAGTGAGTTAGAGACATTTCGGGTTCAAGATTGTAACATTAGAGCTATCTTTGGAACCATTAATAGGACTGTTAGGTCTACTGAGCTGAATACCTGCTTTATTTCTGCTGACATGGAGTATAAAAAGGGACATTTTAATTTATTTTTGAATATGACCTAAAGATCCTGAACTGATACCACAAATAGAGTTTGCCAAATAAGTTGCTTTTGGAATGTTTTCTTGCTCTTTAAATGTCTGTTTTTCAATTTTTCAAGTTAATACTACACAGGCTAAGTAGGTCATAGATTTTCCATAAATTCCCAAATGAGATATCTCACTATAGTTAGGTAAAATGGGGTTGTGTATTGATTCTTTTCTGGTTAGGATGATGCTGGATTTGTTTGTTTTCAAGGGAGAGGTCATTTAAATGTGCAAAAATTAGATGGTGATGGTTGCACAGCTATAAATATATTTAAAAATATTAAAGTATGTAGTTAAAATGAATAAATTTTATAGTATGTAAATTATATCCCAATAAAGCTATTAAAATTTTTAAAAAGAATAAATATAATAAAGTTAAAAAGGAAACTAGGTTTGTACTTTTATATTAAAATATTAATTCACAATTGCCTAATCTCTACTACATATATCTCAAATGCTAAAAGCCCATGAATTTATACTGTTACACTATTAGCTTTCTTTATTAGCCTTTTTTGCTTTCAAATAGAAATGGATTTAAATAAGGCAGCAAGCTCTGGTAATTTTAAAAGTTTTAATTTATTTGCTAACAGAGGAAATTTAGAATATGTTAGTGACTGTTCTATTGAATCTGTGTACCCATTTCCCTCCCTCTCCCACCCCATCACCAGTATTTATGCTCTTTTTAAAGGGGAATGATTTGAAACTTTGTTCATGATTTTGATGGAAACCTGCAGTGACTCTTGAAATTCTCCTTCTCCACTAACCAAACAGCATCACCTCCCACTTAGTTTATGCTACAGTCATTTCAATAATGAATTTAAATCTGAATCTCTGGTCTGTTGTCCCCCTCATCAGCAATCCATTGATGCCTAGAATAAAGTGATTTATTAAGAGAATCCGCATGTGTCTGGGCAAGAATACAGAGTAAGGATGGAATAGAATCAGCCGTTGCTTGAAAGGTAATGTGTGCACTTCGTGTTGAGTCTGGAGCGCAAGACTTTCCGTACCAGCATTGGTGGAAATGGAAATACATCGATGACCTTTCGTCCTTGGCTCAGGGTCAGAGTAGCCTCGTAGGTGTTAAAGGACCTGTTCTGCCACTTACGAGGTACAGGCTCATGGATGAATTGCAGAAGTTCTTTGTGAGGAAAGTGGGAATAAAATAATATCTAGCTTCTGGTATCATCCTGTTAAATGAGACAATATTAAAGAAATCTTCAAAAAACTCTTCATTGGTAAAAAATGTAATTTCAGTGAATAGCAAGGTGGATGCCAATTAGTCCTCTTTTTTATGTAACTCTTTGTGAATGTGTCAAGGGAAAACACACTAAATTCTTTATCTATAGCAATGTAGCCGGAAATAACGTAGGCCCAGAATTGACTATTATGTGTTATGACATTGGAGGAGGGAGAAATTCATTTTGTTTGGCCTGTATAAAATGTGAATATTAGCTAGTCATAAATTGTCTTAAGACCGAAGTTCTTATTGAAACCAGTAATTAGCTTTAAGAAAAGTATATGGAGAAGAATAATATGTGATATTCATATTTAGATAATTTTTGTATTTACTTATCAGGAACATATGATCTTTGTAAGCTGGCTGAAATATATTCTTTTTAGTGTTTTATTTTATTAGGAATGATGTTGAACTATTAAATGTAAAGTCGCACAGATCAAACTTATGTATAATACATTGAAGATATTTAAATATATATATAGGTAAAGGGGAAAGCATATGCATTTGATTTATGGCATTATGATTCTCTTTTTCTTTATATTAGAAGACTCTTTTGAACAAATATAATCTTAATAATCTCATAAGTTTTCTTAAGGTCTGGCTAGTTAAATGCTACTTTTTAAATATGAATTCATGCAACTCTACTGAGTAGTGTGTGTCAGGCACTGTGGAGAATGATACCATAGGAAAGAATGGTCCAATCCTCATAAGTATCTCACACTGTAGTAGATATATATTTAGGTGCATAACCATGATAGGGCACTTGAATATAAAGTGATGCACATGATAGAACAACATTATGAACAAATACAGAAACCCTGAAGAAGGAATGATTTATTCTGTTTGCGGGAAAAAAAGGAAAATTCTCACAGAAAAGATGCCAGTCAATCTAGAGCTTCAGAATAGTCATGATTCTGCTGGAAGGAGTCATATTCTAGGCCCTCAAAAAGACCTCAGCCATTAAAACTTTATAATTGCACAATAATTCTTCCATAAAACAATTTCATTAACACAAAAGTGGTCTGCAGAAGTATGAAAGTTAATAAAAACAGGTCATCCTAAAATTAATTGTCTCTTTCTATAATGCCTTTGTTCACTGTGGGATCGTTTAAACAATTAGACAACTTTTAACTTTGTTAGAAAAACAGTACAAAATTATAAAATACAGTCTTTCCCCCAAAGAGACTTAAGGGACTTAACAGTTATTCTTTAGATCAATGATTATATTATATAGCATGTCTTTTTACTATCTAACACAGTTCTTTCTGTGTACTTGCTGTACAATGAATGTTGTGTCATTAATTCCAATGAGGAAACTAGTCATACACAAGAACAGTTAAATGACTTTACAAGAATGAAAACAATGAGACATGAATGAAAAAGGCGTAAGGTTTGATATTCGATGACATAATTACTTAATTTTAGACAAGTTATTTCATCTCTTTGAACTTGAATTTTCTATTGAAATGGTAACTCAGGTTAAATAAGCTTTTAGCTTCATACCAATTATATTTATTAGAATTTTTAAAAGGGAATGTTGGAGTACTACAACAATTATTATGATAAGGGTTACTAGTTATTGAATACTTACCATGTTCTGGGTACTTTTTAACTGTAAAATGTACTTGGGAAAAATGTCCACGTTAAGTCACTTAACTTTTTTTGAACTCATGTGGTCCTCCTAACTAATGGAGAGATTTGGGATGAAAGAACTCTAAGATCCCATCTTATGTCCATAATACATAAAGTCATCATGCAATACATACTATACATTGTTCGATGCCTGTTGATTGCAAATTATTGATAGCTGAGTAATACGTGTATAGATACTATAATTTTTAATGGGATTGATATCTGTTTTAATGCTCTAGAAAGCATCAAGAAAGAAATAAGAAAGATAACTGTAATCTCTTGAAAGAAGACCTAATTTCCCAGGTTGGGCTCCCCAGAAAGCAGACATTTAGATGGAGACTAGTGTGCAGGAGTTGTATTAGGGAGTGCATTTGGGATTAATGCCATCAAAAGAGAGGGGAAGGGAATATTACTGAGCAGAAAGAAAGATGAGCTTTGATGCAATCTCATTGTAATCATCAGCCAGCTCCATGGGGAGTTCTGCTCCTATGCAGGAACTTCAGATTGTCCAGAGATGAAGAGAGTGGTAGGCTTTTATACCTCTGTGTTGTCCAGACCTTGGCTTCAGGCTGCCCTAGAAAGGAGTGTGGTAATTCTGAAGGGAGGAAGAGAGCAGGGGACTGAGCTGTGCTTTCTGGCAGCTATCGCAGCGGCTGGACAAGTAAGTTCTTCAGTCCTTCACCAACAGGGATGTGGGCCGTCCATCTCAGTATCCGTTAGATAGTTAAATCATCCAAAGAGTAAGGGGCCGAAGTTCAGAGTGCATTTATGGAACCCAGCTGCAAACTACATGAATAAAGATTTGTGGGAAGGACTCATGGGAAAGTTTACTTTCAGGAAAAATAGACCTTTCTGATAGAAAAACGGGGGAACTTGAATGTTTTTAAACAGGCAAGTGACATAACTGATCCTAGCTTAAGTTTTAAACTTTGTATACCTTCCACAGAACATTTGAATATTACATATAGCAGTTTGTTTAACACACACACACACACACACACACACACACACATACACACACTAGATTCTCCATTAACCAGAACTCAAGCAACTGGCAAAAAATGTTTTGCCAGTTGCTTGAGAGTACTGGCTGATTGAGTTTCAATTAATGGACGGTCTACTTACATTTGTCTGGCACCCACCCGTCTCCATGGGTGTTGGTTAACTGAGAGTCTGCTGTATATATTCCTGCTTAGCCTTGATACCTGTGGGAAAAAAAACTACGCAAAAGACATTTCCTGAAAATATAAGGAAGTATCAGCAAACCTGTCATTATGGTGTGGAGAGACATCTTAATTTTTCTACAAAGTTATTTTATAGAGTCTCTCAAAAATAACTGGTTTCTGTCCTTCATTATAAATTTCATTGTATATGGTTCCTATAGTATTTACGCATACATTATATCATTAAAATTTAAAGTAAATTTATAAAATTACTAAGACAAATATTAATACCACTTACAGGTAAAATGTTGACTTTTATAGTGTATGGTTTATAAAAATCACGTGGTAAATTACATAGTGGTGACCTAGATTATTGCAGTCAAGTACACTGCTTACCTCAGAATTAGTAAGTGTTATATAAACTTACCATGAGCTGCTATCTTAAAGAATTCAACTCTATAGTCATTTATATGTGAATTTGCAGATTGATTCAGTAGCCTGGTGATAAATTACTGATCAATGGAAAAAGGACCTACTAAGAAGTGTTATTTCCTGTGAATATTAATAACAAATGTAATCTCTAGGAGAGAGCATTGATAACTGTAGTATTTGCTTTCTGGCTATTCTTTTATTGCCCTCTTTTAAGAAACTTTAAAAATTCCCCTGCATATCTTAATTTGACTTAATTCCCTGATGTTTTCAAATGCCCAGATTTTATTCCTCTGTAAAAAGTAAAATTTGCTTCAGTTTTCTTTTATTTAGATTTATGTAATGCTTATATAAGTCAAATGAAATATAAGCATAGTTGTATGATATAACATACATCATCAAAATTAGTTTTTAAAAACGGTACCTAAAGTCGTTTCCTGAATTTGTCAGGAATGTCTTCACTCATATTTATTAACATGATTCAAGTGTGATAATGCATTTTTCTCATAAATAATCTCAGGCCTTTTTTTCAATGATTTAAATCTATTTCTATAGAATGTTTTTGGTGGTGGTGGTGGTGATTTTTCTTGCATTTATTTCTTGCATTTGTTTGACCTTCTGGAGGCTGCTACATTAATGTTACTTGATATAATCAGTAAATGCTCTCAAACAATTTAAGTAAAATATATTGATTCCATTTAAGTTTATATATTTTGATAATTCTTAGGAAGCTTGATATTTATTTTAAGTGACATTATGTTTAGAAAAGGTATTTTCTTGTTTGGAAGCATTTGCTGATTGCATCTCATAATATTAATGCAGCCGTCTCCAGAAGGTGAAACAAGGAATAAATGCAAAAAAAGTTACCACCACCAATAACAAAAACATTTTCTAGGAATAGTTTTAATGTTGTTAAAACATATGTACACACGTGAACTTATGCTATCTGCAACAGAAAGATCAACTGAATGAGATTCCTTTAACAGTATACCCTTCAAAAAGTGCATTTCTATTATGTGTCTAGTTATTTTGTAAACCCGATATATCTGAAAAGCAGAGAAAATTTAGTCATGCTCATTCATGCCATACAGTGTGATGTATGCATGGAAATGCCCCTTAGCAACCTGTGTTCTCTTCCCCACGCCTTCATCTTCATCACACCTCTGTGTTCTCCAATTCGAGCATCTGTGTGAGTTGTCATGATCTACTTATGCATATGTTGAGATTAGGGCAACAAGTTCATCTTCATATAGTTCAATGGAAGTTCTCTTTGCAAAAATTTGAAAGAAACCCAGTATACAGTATTTTAAGTAGGCTCTCACATTTTCTATTCAATACATCTTAATCTTTCCTTAAATTTTTTGATCTCGGAATTGCTATTTTTGTGGATAATGATATTGAAGTACCTGGGAAGAAAGAGTTAATTAGTTCAATAACTCAGTTCTAATACTGCTATCAACAGAATTGTGTCCTCCCCCCACCCTAAATTCATATGTTAAAGCCCTAACCCCCAATATGACTGTATTTGAAGATGGAGACTATAAGGAAGTAGTAATTAAGGTTAAATGAGGTCATAGGGCTGGAGCCCTGATCCTTCAGGATTCATCTATTGGAAGAAGGGACTAGAGGGCTTGTTTTCCACACACTGCCAAGGAAAGGCCATGTGAGTACACAGCAAGAAGGCTGCAGTCTACCCTCCAGAAAGAAGGCCCTCATCATAACCCTGCCAGACCTTGACCTGGGACTGCAGCCTCCAGAACTGTGAGAAAATAGATTTCTGATTTTCAAGATACCCAGTCTGTGGTATTTTGTCTTAGCAGCCTAAGCAGAATAATACTAATACCCATTCCTGAGATCATTTAGTTTTATCCTGTTATTTTGAAGGGAAGGTCTTTTCTATATTCATGAGGGCAGCTGAAGTATGCACACTTTCGTGGATGGGGAAAGGAGTGGGAGTTGTAGAAATTTTATGCATTTCTGTTATTTTTTCCCCTCAAAAATGCTAAACTTACTTAGTGTGATGCGTTAGTATGCAGCAGAAAGACCAATAGTGATACTTTGCTTTTGATATCCAAGACAGTTTTTTTAACAGAGTCAATTCATTATCTAATAAATTATGCAAGGTGCTACATTTATGATAGCAGAGCATTTGATACAAAATAAGTTGAGTTTTGTCTCTGAGTTTTCAAGCTTGAACAAGTATGTCATATTCTTAGCAATGTTAAAGTAGCAATTTCTACATGATTAAGAAGTGAATGCTGTTTCAGGATTTTCTAGTAAAAAAGTTTTTGTGATATATTTTGGAGATTTAAATTTGTAACTTGTTAAATTTAAGCTTTCTCTAAATAGGCTTTTCAAAAAATATATGACCGCCCATTAGGATCATTATCCTGGAATAGTTCATAATGATGGAATTATGTATAAAGTTATTATGCATGTTGTCCTTAATAGGAGATCCTTCATTTTGCTACTGTCAGTTTATCAAGTAGAGATCTTAGCAAATTGAAAAGGCACCCATAAAATATTATTTATAAAGAAATAGCAACTTTACTTATAAAGTCAAGAAGTTTGTTCAGTTGAGATGCAGAAAATCTGTTTTAACTGAAAAGTGACTGACCAGACCACCTGCTCTTTACATTTTGGGGGAAAAAAAATACAAAAACCAAGTTAATAGCATGGACTTAGGTAGTATATGCAAAATTTTCTAGGGTCCAACTCTGGGTCAATATATATTTTTTTCAGTCTCTTTTTCTTGAGGTGTTAAACAATTAAGTCATAATACAGTAACATGTAATACTGTAGCATTGCTATAGGAATACAAACTAACATATTTGTAAAATAATTTCAATAATGAATTCAATCAAGAAGTGATTTTTTTCCTTAGTTGACCGAAGCTAGTTACCTGACTTCCTTGGTGTTGTTTCACAGTACAAAAAGGTTTTCATCTGAGTTGTTTGCTTAGTTCATATAGATCAAACTATTGTAACCATTTCCCCAAAGTGCTATTAAAGGAATAACAGTGTGCAGACTGACAGTTTCAGAAAATGTTGATTTAATAACCAGGAATCAATAAGCTGCATTTTGGAGAATGAAAGCCAGTGGATGGTCATTTCATACATTATTTGTATATAGACAAGTACATACAATGTGAATTGGTAGTAGTGATGAGAATATTAAAACTTGATCCCATAAACTTGAATTATACACTTAGATTCCCCCATACCCATTTGTAACACACTGCTACACCCAACCATATATACCATTTCAAGCCCTGGATAAGCTGAGGGATGTCGCTTTGAGAAAGGTAGGAGATGGTCTTTAAATTGACAAACACTTAGTTTTTGTTGTGTTTTCAGTACCAATATTAAGAGAAAGTAAGTGTTATTTTATTCTTTGCTTCATTGATGATGAATTGAAGCAAATTTGATTCACACAAGCAATCCCATGGAATAATGCAGAATCACCAACAAAAACATTTGTACTAATCTACCAATGCAGTAAATTAGAGCTACAAGCAAAGGACATTGATCCAAGAGGATCGGTAACAGTTTTAACTGACTGATCTGAGTAACAGGGTGAAGGAGAGAACACTTTCAAGATCTTGCTTTCGTATCTGTAGATTTCTTCTGCAAAACCCTAATTGCTACTCATTTCATTTTCAACTGTTTATGACTTAGGTTCCCTTTGTACTATTGTAAGCAAGAAGAAAAGAATCAATTAGAAGGTAAAAACACAGGAAAAATTAACCAAATTTACTGTACTCCCTTTACAAAGAGGTCAGTCACAAAGGGAGCGAAAATTGCTGCAACCTAACAAAATTAACCAAGGAGAAGGCAGAGTGGATGACATATGTTCTGTGACAAAGTGTGTGGCACTGATGGACATACGGAACTGTAGATGCTTTCCTTGACACAGGGCTGGAAAAGGAGATCTGTGAAAAACAACATAGCTTTAATGCACGCTATTCTTAATTATCCATAGCATGTTGACATCAGATAGTATCTCAGTTTTTAATAAGATTTGATCATGGAGTTTAGCATATTGAAAGATGCAGAACATTGTCTAGGCATAGCATGCATAATGGCAATCATATATAATGATAAATGCAAAGATACTGGTTAAGCCATATTACTATTGTATCATTTATTCAGATGTGGCTAAATACTCTTAAACACCCTTAGCTCCTGTTACCTCAGGCTTTATCACGTGAGCTGATGTATGTATTTATATGTATAGACATGCATGTAGATAGTTATAACTGTATGCACTTTTTAACATCATACACTTTATGAGCACATATATATTCCTAATACAATTGACGTTAGGATGGTAGTGGAGCCTAAATTTTATATGTTTTGGAATCAGGGCCCTACCCTATGAATCATAAACTTCTGGATGGTGAGTTACTGAATGTCCCTTTTTGGGAAAAAGAAATGGAGCTATAATTTAAAAGTTTGAGAGAGAAGTTTTGAGAGAACCAAGAGTTAGGAGCTGGCAGATAGTCAAAAGCACATGAAGACCAAAAAAGAGTCCCCAGGCCAGTTGGATAGAAAGGTTATGACACAATCGAAGGACTGGAAATTTCCTGAATCAGTTGATCACAGAATCAAACGTAACAGGAGGTCAGTAGAAGTGAAGACAGAAAAAGTCCATTGGATTTGACAATTTCAAGCTGTGAGAAACAATTTTGATAGACAACTCGGGGTAGAAAGTGTTATAATCATATTTGTCATGGTTGAAAACAAAGCCTAACACTTTGGCATGTGTGGTGTAAGTGTTCAAAGTTAACTGAATTGAATTGTAATTCATGACTTTTTATGCTGATTTCATACAACATTTATCAGACTGGTAAAGACTCTGAGACAGAAAATGAGTCTGAATTTTATTTGAAAAAAAATTACTGTCTTTGTTCTTTTCTAATACATTATCGCAATCTTGTTTTCTCCTTGTTTTGACATTTCATCTTATTTTCCCACATCCCTGACATCACTGAGAACCCAAATTTAGCCTCACATAAATTTCATTGTTGAAACACTGATAATCTCAGAAATAGAGGTCATAAAAGGAAAGCTGTTAATTCTATACAGACAAATAATGCATTTATAATGATGTCTTCTTTCCTGTTTATTATTCTTATATAAAATATTGCTATAAAATCAAATGGCTTGTTACACACATCTTGTTAAAACTAAGTCTGTTATAAAAATAGTGTATATATAATATATATAGTTATATGCATACATTTTTTGTTATGCTTTCAGTTTTCATATTTCTTTCTCTTCCTAGTTTCTTTTCTTTTTCCCAGACATTTTAAATTATGCCCCATATCATGTGCTATAAAAAAGTAGGAAATCCACCTAAAAGTTTGGAAACTTTATTCTTACTATTTATAGTATGTTGATACTACTAAGCCTCTACCTTTTATGTTTAGTCATGTTTCCTTTAGCTTTAAAAATTATGTAAACAAAGAACAGAATGCCAGAATGCTATTTCAGAGAACCTGGGATATTAATATGATTTGTAAGTAACTTCTGGTGCACCTGCTGCATGCATTAAATACTGGTGTTAGGTTTGTAAAGATGCTAACTGGCCTCCTTTAGACTGCTGTCTGACTTTGATGTTTTATTGTTTTCTTCAATCCAGGGATGAAATGGATGAATGGATCTTAATTATAGTCTCCTGGTGACTCTTTTTTTCAGACCATTTTTCTGGATAAGCATCAGCTAATCTGACAAATCATGAACAGTTTACTTTATAGTTTGGTTGGGATTAAGTTACTAACTGGAACCTGCAGGGAACATAAAGAGCAGTGTCTCATGATAAAATGTGGTGGGTATTTACCACACCTGTTTTCAATTTTAATCAGTAACCTTTAGGAATGGAGAACTATAAACAGATGATTTTCTGACAGATGCATTTTTATAGTTTACCTATAGCACTTAAAACAAACAGGCCCTGTGTATCAAATTTACATATCTAAAATCAAATTGTGTGTTTGCCTATGAATTTTCTTCTGCATTTTCACCATGTGAAAAGAGCTCTGTAAAATTTATTTTATTTACAATCTTAGAAATATTATTTTATTAAAAGAATTATGTTAGAACATCTGCAACATAGGCTTTAGTATTTTGATTGTCTTTAAATGTGAAGGATTTTTATTTGATATCGGGAGGATTTATCGAGGGAAATTTGACTTCAGAGTTTTTTTAATTTTAAATAAAAAGTAAATTTTTGGAAAAGCTACATAATTATTTTAGGGCTTGTAATGTACCTTAATATTTATACAGTATTTAAAGATTTACATAGCATAGAAATCTTTCAACTTTATGCTAAGGCTTTTTTAATTTTTCTGACAGCAATCATCTTTTGTTGATGAATTTCATATGCCAGCTATGAGATGACATAGTTTTCATATTCAGCATTGAGTTTGTTCCCGCACACAAGAAAACTGTTATGTGTTTTCTTTAAACAGGTCACTAAAAGCAAAATGTGTTCAGTAATTAGAACAAGCAAATTAGTAACATATAAAGCCATATTTTCCAGTAACATGGAATTAGATGTTTTGTTTCATCTATCTGCTCTTAGGTGTACAATAAACACACCTAAGAGAACACAACGTGGAAATTAGATTTGGGGTCTCTCAGGGTAACAGAAATTATCCTCTTGTTGTTATAAAACACTGTTTTTCATTGTTCTTAGACTGTAAATAAACGTATTGACAGTAAGAATTACCACCACATCAAGGAAGACTTTATTTAATAATGATGATGTAAAATACTTTTATGCCATTCGATTTATCTAATTTATTACTCCATTTGATTACCCCAGCATATCTTTCATCTGCAAGAATTGCACCCTGGGGACTAGTCAACTTATTAATTCATCACTTGTTCTTTTATGGCTGCAATCCCCATTAGAGTATGACCATAGATATTCTCTTCTGAAAGATGCCAGCCAAATGGTTATAGTCTAGTTGACCTTTTGTTTGTAACTATGATCCTAATAGTTTTTCTGTTGGCTTCTGTTTCTAATAGCTTACATTACAATCTAGCTTTTTGTCCTGTGGTATCATGATGACTATAGGACAGAAAGAGTGAATTCCACACCTGCAGTCCCTAAGTTTTATAAAAAGGAAAGGCCTGCTTCAAGTTAACCTGTAGACTTTTTAAAAATGCCTTTTGATTTATCTGTCACCTGATCCATCAGCAATGAATAATTTTCATGGAAGGTGCACTTTAATTACATTCCCATTTGACTTGCATTATCAAGCCCTATCTAGGTAATTAATCTCACCAAGTATCCAATTTCGGCCTTTATTGCTGGCAGGCAGGCCTCCTGAATTATGTGTGCTTGAATGGGTCTTGGGTCTTTAACCAGGCAGACCCCGAAAGAGATCTGGGGCCTTCCAAATGCTGGAACCATGTCTTAGAATTTTCTTTCTTAGATATTGTGATTAAATTATATTGACATTACAAGTACACTTTCATATTCAATGAAGCCTATAGATTATTGTAATCACGAAAGCCTTCACTTTTAGGTGTAACCAATCTGCATGTCATTGTGTATGTTGGGTATATGTGCTAAATTGTTAACTGTAGCTAACATCTGTATCAATCTGTTCATATAAATTTACCACCATTACCACCTAACCTTAAGCACAGTCCTTTAGTTCAGGACGTAAGGTTTATATGGAAGTAGGTGAATATTTGGGTTAAAAGATGGTTGGCTGAAAATTAGCATGACTTAACAATTAATTTACTTTATATGCTGTTTTTTTGCAATTTTCTTTATTATGCATTAACAGGTATCTCCCCTTTTATGTTTGCCTATTTTTGGTTTTGATGATTTTTATTCCTTAATTACTTATGCTGATTAATGCCAGAGTTCAATATTACTTAGTTTATATGCATACATGTATAATAATTCTGAAATATATAATTTGCCTTTCTGTTATAGTCTTCTTTCATAATCTAGTGAAAACATAATTAATTTGTTATATTTTCTAATTTAAAAATTATTTATAGTATATATAGTGTTTTGCTTTTCTACTCTGAGGACATTTGAAGAAACACTAAGAGCTTCTTAAAAAATCAAATTAAAATACAGTATAAATACCTTGGCCTTCTATTTGAAAGTGACCTAAATATCTGGCTATTTTAAGCTATAGATTGCCTGGTTAGCAGAAGGCAGTCCAATCTGTAGTAGACTAAATAGGTTGTAATGTTTATACAGTAAGATATTTTAGAAATTTTGGATTGATGATACTGGGAAACAGATGAGTACTTTTCTAGCTTCTCCTATGATCCCTATACAGTTCATTCCGTAAAGCTCTGCCTCTAACCCTACCTCTTTCTCAAAGCCCTGCCATAAGCTATAGGTTATGATTGGTAAGTATTCCTTCATCAAACCAAAACTCTACACAGCTCAAAGCTAATTTTATTTTTTTAACCTCTTGATGTGTAACTTCAATTTGACCTGTTGTTTTTAATGAAAATAATTGAACACATTTTAATATATGTATTAAATATGGATTCCTAAAATGTTTAACATTACTCTATAAAAATCACATAGCATTTCTTTATCCAAGTATTTTGCTTGTCATTTAGAAATGAGTCTTCTGGGTTTTAACCACAGTGGTTTAATTGCAAGAATATACAGACAGTTTGCTACCTATAATATTTCTATAATAAAGATGTAGTAATTAAGTTCAATATTATTTTTATTAGATATGTTTATAATAATTGCTCATGTGCTAAAAGATAACTTAACTACAGGTTTTCCCTATTGTGAATTCCTCAGTAAAGTGTGTGAATGCACACATATGTATACATAGACATACATGCACACCCAGATGTGTGTATATCATATCATGAATAGGTATGAATTCACACTATAAATTTTAAGAGTTATTTTCTTTATAAATATACTGTTAACATATTCTACTTCTAATAATTGGGTATACAGTGTCTCTTAAATAGTTAGATAGATTTCCCCTTATATATTAATATCCAAATAAAGAATTTATGGCTTTTTAACATATGTCCCTACCATTTAGTTTCCTTTTGGCATTTCCAAATCATGAGAGTAATATTTTTTAGTAAATGGTATTTTTCCCATAACTCCATTTTGAATTGTGAATATAACAAATACAATTAATGTTTACAGATAAAGAAATTGAATCTTAAACAAAAGAGACTATATATTATCTTGTAGTGAATCAATAAGGTCTGGTTTAAATTTTAGGAATGGTTTGTTAACCAAAAACCATCTCATTTATTTTGCTTTTCTTATATGTGAGTATATATTCATAGATCATTTTTAGTGTATTGACTTATCAAAGACCTGTGTTGTTCAGGCTGTTTACATAGTGAATAAATATATTGAGCTGAGCAGATTATTTACCTATATCAAAATAAAACCAGTTTCTCTATAACGATGCACATAAAGGTAGACTTAAAGGATATATCGGACAAGTTGGACTTATTACAGAACTCCGGATTTAGAATTGGAATATTTGAGTCCAGGTTAACAGGTTTCTTTTAGACCTTGGGAAAGAAATGCAATCTTTATAATTTACTATTTAATCTCAGTATTAAATGAAGCAATACATAAGAAATTTTTTATAAAATAAAAACACTTTGCATTTGTCAGTTGGTGGGGTTGATAAGACTACTAGAATGGAATTTTGAACACCTGTGCTATAAATTTAACTGTGGCAAAGCACAATCTTGGAAAAATTAACAAACTAATGCTAATTACAACCCAAATAATGTTGACTGCATTCTCACAAAATGTAGCCCTCTGGATAACCAGTAATATAAAAAAAATAAAGATATTCCTATAAACCTATTTCTGGGCAACACCACCACAGTTCAGAGAATTCTAGGAATTAGTAAGAGGTGTGTTAGATATAATTGATTTCTTAAAATGAAATTTGAATTTTTAAGACACTATCTCACAATAAGTGAAACCTATTTTTAGTGTCAGTTTTAATATTGTTACACTTTTAGAAAATGATGCTAAGTATCAATATCATATTTTATGCCTAATTTTGTTTTGAAACATGAGGTAGTATGAAAATATGTTGCCACTTTAGGATATTATGTGTGTGTGTGTATTTAAAATTCCATAAAATTTAATTCTCTGGATACATAGATAAATATTACAATGATACATAATTTTCTTTACTGCTCTATCAGAATATAGGGCCTTTTCCACAATTGGACTCAGTTTGTGTTTTAATTTGTGAATAAGATAATAAAATGTTGGAAGAAGATTATTTAATAGAAACCAACTGAAAAAATTCTGAATATCAATAATCCTTAGTTGTTTAAGATATTCTAATATGTGTCTCCATTAAGTAATAAGAGAATAAAAATGACCTATTTTTAATAGCTTTAGATTACTATTTAATACCCAGTTATAGTTGATGACTTTGAGGAAATTTCAAATATTTGAGAACATTTATATTTGAAATTTAAGCCAGTTTTGACAAAGTAGGAGTAGGAGAGATAGGATTTGAGAAAGTTTAATTTTGATGGTTCAATTGTGGTATAGAGTCATGAGAATTTTCCCTTGTGTAGCTTTGTACAAGCCTATTAATGTACCTGAAAGTTGTTCTCATTTAATATATGATTGGTTTCTATTTTTTGCATCGGTTCTTTCTTTGTTGACTAGAAAACAAACCCTCAAATATACATTATTGCACACATACCTTTCTTAGATTAATTTAAATGTTAGAAAAACACAAAGCAGTAATCAGGAAGCCCAAATATATAAAATGCAAGAGAACAAAAGAGAGAGAAGATATTACTTTGCACGTGCATTCTAAGTTTGGACAGAATAATATATGAGAGCAGTTCCAGATCGACCTATAACTCTGAGAGATTGTTTTTTTTTTTCCTTTCTACCCCCAGGGGCTGTTGTTGCAGGAGATTTCTGGCAACATGACAATATTCTCGGGCCTCCTGTTCTAGATGTTTATGCTGTTGAACATATTACGTCTCTTTTCTTCTCTCCATCCCACCTCCCCTCTTCTTTCTCCTTCCTGCCCTTCCTGCCTTCCCATTCGTGTCGGTGCTGAGCAGCCTAGGTACAGGAAAAGTATGCTACGGTATGAAACCACTACTGTATTACAAGAGTCATATAAATGGTGAGCAAAGAGCAGGCTGCTCCATGAGAATGCATTTATTTGCTGCTGCTTTTTTCATCTTGCAATACTTCGCCTTCTAACGTGTATCTAACTTGAGAGTTTCAGGTTTGAGAACAGTGGTGAGAATCATGACGGACTAGTCTGTGATACTATACAGTTTGATATGAAAAAATACTGGAATATTTTTTCCTGCTAGCTTTCTATGACAGAAGTCTCTCAGTTATCTACTGAATACATTTATACAATCAGAATGAGTGTTTTTAAAAAGCAGTCATTTAAGGCCCTTTGCAAACAGACTCTTAAAAATTCCCTTAAATAAAAAGCAGCACTCTGCCCAAACAGATTTTGTATTTGTAAAAGTAGCTTTTTCGAAGGGTAGAATTGGTCAAAGAGCTACTCACAGAAAAGTAGGTCTCATTTCTAATCTGTATTTCAAAGAATAAAAGTGGAGTCTTTTGTTACAGCCTTATTCAACCGGTGTGTAAACACACTCACTTACTACCAGATCTTGTGATTCTGACCTTCTGGAAACGGTGTGCGGTCACTGGAACCTTGCTTTTGATCACTGGTAATCTTTGACATTATTGAGCAACCTTATCCCTGAGGATCTTTCTCTAGTGTTCTGGGTCAGTCTCCCATGGGAGAGCAAAGTCAGTTTTGAATATTGGATTTGGAAACAAAGCAGTGATCCACTCTTGGGTTGTTTGAGATTATTTTCTGTGAAGATTCTCATTGTAGTGAATGTGCTGTCAGTCAAATACAGCAAAACGACACCCTCAGTCGTTTTTAATTACTTGTTTATACTTCACACATGCCTTTTCCTCACCACTCCCCACCCCTGTCCCTACAGATGATAAGCAAGGGACAGGATGGCCGATAGAAGCTTCTTTGGTTGGTTTTTCTTTTTAATTTTTTTCTACAATGTTTTATAAAGGGTGTCTAATTTATGTCACTCAACACAACCTTCACATTTATGGTGCAATTGTGAGGTTGGAAGAAGGCTGCCATTCATACCAAGAGGGTATTGTTGGCTGCTTGAACTGCATGTAGCTGCGAATGGAGTTGGTTTGGGGGCACAACTATACCCTTCCCTTGTTCTTACGAGATGTAAAAGGCTCTGTCCGGCTGTGCGTTGGGCTACACACTAGGTTTTCAAAGGGATAGCACGTGGTATCAATGTAGTTTCTAACGTATGGCAAGTGAATAGAATCTGGAACTTTCACACATGCCTTGAACTTCCCTGGTTTACTGATGCTAAAGTCATTGAGGAGAGCGTAAGGAATATTCTCCCGGGCGAACTTAAAAATCAAGTGCATTTTGTAAGTAAAGTTATACAATGTTATTACTTTTTTCCATATATTAGGAGACCTTACAGTAGTTGGAAGCTTGAAAGTCTTGGTACTTAACATTTTTTACTTTTTTCCCCTTTTCTGGTACTGCTTTCAGTATGCTGTTAAAACATGTAAATTATAATTACACATAACCTAATTTGCATTGGATAATAAAGATAGGATCTGTGTTTCTTCTCTAGGTTATAGGATGATGCATAGTATGCCTCTCAAATCCTAGACACGTGTTCAGAGCTCTATCTCACCATCTCTGTAGACCATCAAGAGATAAAAAAGGGAGCTTCTCCATGAGTGCTGTGAATCTTAATCTCTTTTTCATTATTCAATAAATAGTTTCTATCTCACATTTTCACCAAATACAAAGGAAAGTGATATAATCATAGTTATTTATGTTAGTAAAAAATGCTATTATAAGAATTAAGATAGTATACCTTATTGCCAGGTCTCCCTTTTAATTGCTATGAATAGCATGGGATTTAAAAATGGAAAACAAACACTGGAAGATTATTGCCGTGTCACCAAGTTATGGGTTAATTTAGGGCTCCACTAGGGGCTTCCCCTCTTGCCCTTTTCTTTTCCTTACTACTGTCTATCTTTTCTGGTGGTCTCCCTCACAAAACACAGGGACTTTAAACATATAACGATTTCAGTGTCTTTTTTAAAAAAGGAATTCGTTTTGTCCTTAATGACACCCAGAACTTTAATCCTTTGGCTTTATAATGTAAACATCAATGAAATTGTAAAGTTTTAAGTAGCATTCATGTCCCAGGTTTGGTCAGGGCAAAAACCGTATATGATCATGCATCACATATGTAGGTGGTCATGCTTTCCATTGGATGAGAAGTCTCATTTCATGCTAACACTGAAAACAGAAGTAGAGAGTATTTTTATAGGATTTAAATACTCACATTTTAGGAAGTAGAGAAGGTAACACTGGAGTTACATCAAAGATATTTAGGGATTCAGTCCTCTGTGTTAACAATTTACTGACTTCCTAGGTGCCAACCTCACAACAGTTTTGTGAGGAATGTGTTATTATTCAGAATGCAGGAAAAAGTTAAACAGATTGCCTGAGGCTCTGGGAGGACCAATGGGGTCACACAGGCTCTGTGGGCTGTCCTCTTATTTTGTCAGTTATATTTGCTATTCCTGTCCTTGAGTTTTGTAGTTGGGTTGTTCTGTTTCTGGAAAAAAAGTCAATTATGGTAAACATGTGCTACATACTCATACTGGAAAATTTCTAAATACGGTCTGCCCATCACGCTCTATACGACTTTTGGATTAAGTGTCGAGGAGAAATGTGCAAATGCACTCACTATGAGGGAATGAAATGGATTTGCATCACGCTTTTACCCTTCATGTTTTGGGGTCTGACTCAGAATACCCTAGTTGTAAAGCATGAATGATTTCAACCCAGAGTAGGAGCAATGATAACGTCTAACAGGCTTCTCTGGACATTTTTTTCCATCATTAAATGTTAAATTTGCTCTCTAGTAATTAAAAAGTATTTCATATTGTAGGTGTAATATATAAGGTTAGAGATTTATCTAAATAATTGTAAAATTAATATAAATAGAAATATAAAGTACTTTCTATGATTTTGATGAATTTGAATCAGCATTTTTCATTTTAAATGAACACTCCAAACAATTTAATTGCTTTAAATTTTTGCCAAATCACATTGTTGATCATCTGAGTTTATTTCAAAATCTAAAATTAAAAAATATCCCAATATGTTTACTTAATTGTATTGAAATTGTAAGGTATTTAAAAATAAATATTTTGCTATTTGTTTTTCAGAATTTAGGGTGTATTATTAGAAGATGCACAAAACCAGTACTAAGAGTTATAAAAAAAACTTGCTTATTTTTGCCAAGTAGAAATATATTCCTATGTAATAGAAAAATTAAAAATTTTTAACATTATGGTTGAGTTCCTATGTTGAAACTGCCTCTAATAAAAAATAAGCCTCTTAGCAAAAGGAGAAATGGAATTTGCAGTTGCTGTAAAAATTTATATCAGATTAATGATTACAAGTATGCCAAGTTCATGTTCTGTAAATAACTGTGCATTGTTTACGGTGTGTTCTCTTTATAGTCATAGTCAGAATTAGCAAAAATGTAACTTGCCAAAGTGAGGGTAAGAAAAGTTGCAATTTTTATTATATCTATTGTAGCTTGTAAACATTATTATTCATTTATTAGTTTCTCAAGAAGACTTTTTATTTATTTTCATTTATCACCTGCTTGATTCATTTTTACTCCCCAGTTCCCACAAGGTCCAGTGAGGTGCTCTGTAAACAATTTTGAGTCCAATTCCATGGGAATATTTTTAAACCAGTGCTCTTATTAAACGTGTTTTCTATAAAGTCAACACCTAACAATATCAGATGCTTAGTAGGTGCATAACACATATTTCTTGAGAAAATAGATTAATATGTGATTTCTACTGAATTGAACTTTGTGGGTTAATGTGACTTAGGTTTATCAATGTTCCCTTTAAAGCAGAGTTGATACCATGAATTTGCTATTGGCTTATGGATACTATGAAACAGATAAAATGACTCATATTTTAAAAGTGGTTCACACTAGCAGCTGAAAAGTGAGAGATACATACCTTTGAAGAAACAATAAATTGACAAACTACACAATGTATGATATAGTTGAATTGCTGTTTGCCACACACACACGAATTACATTGAGAAACTTCTTGGGTGAAAAAGCACCATTGCCTCAATTGTTAACATATTTCAGGTGAAATAATTCTTGTGCTCAGTTATTCAGACTATTTCTTTAACTCTCTATGATCATTTATGTGAAAAATGTTTGTGTGTGTACATAAATAAATCTCATATGCATTCTAGAAGGAACCTCTTTTTCTAAATAAAAGAAAAATATATAAGAAGACCTATGTGTACATTTGAGTGAACTCCAAAACATGCCTTTTCTATATTTATTTCTGCTAAAGATATAATCTGCATATTTCAGGAAGGCATGTTCAAGAGTTGTAGAATTTGGAAAGGGTTTATGGGTACAGAAAACTGAGAAAAGACATTTGGATTTAGCTAGAAGGATATCAGTGGAGACCTTAGAAAACATGGTTTAATTACAGTGATGTGACTGTAGAAAACTAGAGAAAAACTACTAGGCCATCTTTGTTTACTTCTTTTCCTGAAGTACAGTGATACCCCTATTTGTAGTATTGTGACTTACACCTTCTTTGCCAAAAGGTAGACCTCAACCGTTACAGATTTACTGCAGTCCCATATTGTAATTTGAACTCCAACATCTGCAGTACTTTTCTTAAAATAGGCATCACTGTACTGAAATGTTTTATCTGTAAGTCCATGCTTGAATATTAGTGAACTTGATCAGACAGATCTTCTAATTAAAGCCACTTCAGAAATTCTCAATATTGATTAGTTGTGTGTTCTCCATAGCGTAAAGGTTTATGAGTCAGCAGTCAGCAAATGCTTGGCAGAAGTGTAACTTGAGATGCCTCCTTGGCTGGTGCCTACACTAACAACCAAGAGAAAGAATAATAATTTTTATGTCCTTGGGGAAAATGCTGTTGGTAGCCTTAGCGAAAGAGTCATCTTCATACCGTGATTACTACTTTATGCACTCTTTCAGAAAGAATTTAATAACTATGTTTAACATTGTACAACAATAGTTATTCCAATTTTCTTTAGTAACCTCCCCTCATTCCACTATGACATTTTTCTCCATTCCCCCCAAAACATAGTTTTTTGTTGGACCATTCTAAATGATAGATCTGGTTATACTTTAGGTGAGAGTTTTGCATTGTAATATAGACATTCCTTGTTTTATTGCACTTCATTTTATATTGCTTCACAGATGTGTATTTTACACATTAAAGTCAAGAACCCTCCGCCACCAAAATGATCACAACTTGCCTTATTGTGATGTTCGTTTTATTCTGGTGGTCTGGAACTGAACCTGCAATATCTGCAAGGTATGCCTGTAATTTCATTGATCAGTATTATTGCTCACTATCTTCTCTTCTGAGCCTGGATCCTTGTTTTCTATTTCACTTCTACTGTTGAGTGTCGTAGAAAGAAGATGGGCCTCTAGCGAGCTGACCTGATTTTACTTTCCAGTCCTGCCACAGTATCATTGTATGAAGTAGGCTACTCATAGAACAAATTTATTTTATACGTATAGTTATCAAAAATATTTGAGAAAATAATAAGAATATTTGATAAAATCCAGAAAGTCACTAAATTTGTTTATCCTCAGCCATACTTTCTAATCCATAATTTGGAATGCATACTCTGAATGAAAGATGTCCCTTTATTTTCAAAATTTTACAAAGCACAACTATGTTGGAAAAGTACATGAGACATCAAATACATCAGGATTCATAATTCATGTGATAGCACTCACATTCTTAATTAGATGTGGAGTAAAATTCTTGGAAGAGCTCTTGAACCATATGCTGTTGCCATGTTAGTATGTCTAAAAATGACAATTTTATTTCCACATTTGCATTAATATTGCTTATGATCTAGCTTAGATATTAACTGACAAACATTGTCAAACTTTATGTCTGAAATAAAAAACTAATCATTTAAAATTTAAAATTTCAGTTATTTTGCTTAAAAGAGACAGGATAAATATTTTGTTTCCAGTGTCTCACCCAGGATTTGAGGAACGTACTATATAGTTGTTTGTCTTAGGTTTGAATTACTTACATCGTTGGCAGTAGGTATCTGAAGAAAAAAGATATTTATTCAATGTCACTGATACTGAAATAAAAATTTCTAATTGAGACAAAAGTCAAAAGTTAATGACAATTTTAAAAGTCCATTATTAATCTCAGTTGCACGAGAAGTTCATGATATATGTGTGTTAAAATGATGAGACTTTCACCATTATGGTGTCCTCATTACAAATTGGTTTTAAAAATGAAAGATGAGCATGGATTTTTATAATGTTCTAGAAAATGTACCCTTTCTTCTCTTACTTTTTTAATTTTGTTATCTTTAAATTAGGAACTTAGACCTTTGCTTATTTTGTTTATTTTATTGTTTAGTTGAAGTATTGTTTTAGCCATCTTGTACATGTAGTTTGCTTAGGGAGACCATGCCATCTCTTACCACTCTATCCCCCAGAGAATTGTTCCCCTGTATTCAAGTTGTGTGCTGAGAGGGGATGCGTTGATTATATAGGGCTTCTTTGGGAATTCTATAATGAGAACGTGTTATTACCCAGAGTGACTGGTGACCCTGTGATGCTTTAAAATTGCTGTAACTCATGAGCCAGTGTCCTAGGAGAAATCTTGTTATCCAAAAATAATAAAGTTGGGTAAAACCAGTTTACTTCTCTTTTGAGTGGGGAAAAAATAGAGTGTGACATATGGTGCACTTCTAGGAAGGTGTGGATTCCAGCACACCAAAACTCTTTCCAGCTGGCTGATACTTGAAAATTCAGTAGTGAAATGCTTTCCCTTAAAACTTTCATTCATTATTTTATCATTCAGACATCTTTAGTGAGCACATTACCTTTATCATACATCATTTTAGGTGCTGGGGGTAAAGCAGTTGACAAAAAACCCAAAATCTATTTTTAAGAAACTTCAAATAGGAGTGAGGATCAGGATGAACAGACTAAAATATATTAAAGGTGTAAAATATTTTAAAATTAGACATTGTCCAATTAAATAGAAAAGGCATGAACAGCATTCAGAGAGACTGCAGTTTTTAAAAGGTTGTCAGGAAAGACTTCTTTGAGAAGATGATACTTGAATAAAAGCCTGAGTAAGATAGGAAAACAAAACCAAGAGCAGGATGCATGTTGCCGTTAGCGTCCCGGAAAGAGCACACTGGGCATGTGCAGCGGGGAGGTGAGCAGAGCTGTGTGAGAGACAGAGGGGAATGGAAGCGGGGGTCAGAGTGTAATCGGCATTGGGGAACACTGTGTTGGTCCTTGTGGGTCATCATAACCCCTGGCTTTAGATGGAAATGGAAAGCCGCTGGGGATTAAAATAGAGGAGTGGTATCCACGTACTTCTGTTTTAACAATGTCATTTGGCTGCCAGGTTCAGAATAGATAAGAGGGGCTCAAGGTTGGAAGCAGGAGATGAGTGTGGGAGCTCTTGCCATAATCTAAAAGGGAGATGAAATTGGTTTGTGGGGACTGTGAGCCAGGGGATGAAGGGAAGGAGTGGTGGTCAGAGTCTGGATGTGTTTTGAACAGAGTTAACAAGATTAGCTGACTGTTGGAATGTGAGATATGACAGAAAGAGAGAGACCAAGGGGGACTCTTGAGTATTTTAGCCTGAGCAACTGAAAAGGTGAAATTGCTAGTAACTCAGGTGCAGGAGATTTTGAGAGGGACAGATTTAAGGAGAAGTTTAGGACCTCAGTTTTGCACATGCTAAATTTAAGATGGCTAGAGATGCTTCTAATTGAATATACAAATCTGAAGTTCATGTGTGAGGTCTGGGTTAGTGATAGAAACCTGGTGTTATCAGCATAGATGTGAAATTTAAAGTGATAAAACTAAATGGGATAATAAATAGAGTTAGTACAGATAAAATCAAAAAGAGGCTTCCGATTTGAGTGCCAGGGAACTGGGTAATGAAGAGCAATTAGAAAAAGTGACAGAATGAACCACCAGTGAGATAGGAAGAAAATTTAGTTTAATGCCCTGAAAGCAAAGACGGTGTTTCTAGGAGGAAGTAGCGATCTGTGTCCAATGTTAGCAGCCCTCAAGGTGAGGAGGAAGGACTGCACTTGGGAAATAATGAACTCAGTATGAGACTAGTGACCATCAGAACGTGTCACATGTCTTAGATCATGTTAATCTATAGACACAGGGTGGTTGACATTCAGTTCTTCTTTACACTCTTCCCCTTTAACTGGGAGTATTGTGCCCAATCATGAAGCAACGTGCAACCATGTAATACGAATACCATTTGAAAGAATGGGCTTAGATAACGTGAAGAGAACTGAGGAAGATATGACACTAATCTTCATAACACTCTGAGGCTTTATGTCTTAGAAAGTTCTTTCTTCTATGTAATTGTAGTTTGTCTCTGTTTTTTCTGTCCATTTCTTTAATCAATAAATATTAAGGGTTTATCATGTGTCAAACGCTCTGCTAGCCACTGAAGGTCAAATAGTATGCAAAGAAGGAAAAATTTCTGTGTTCATGGAGTAGATTGTCTGGAGAATTTTAGTCTAAAATATGATATGCCATGATGAGATCCCAGGTCTCTGTGTATTCCCACATTAACAGGAAACTCACCAAAAGTGATGAAAAGGGAAGAGAAAATGTAATCTTACCTTAAAAATTCAAGGGTCAAATAATTCCTCAGTTTTAAAAATTGCTTTTTGTACTTTCATCTGCATATAATTTTCAGTGAATTACCAGAAATCATCACATATGGAGGTGTTTAGATCCCATGATAGTCAGCCTTCTAAGTAAGTTCTAGTTATACTGTTCATTAGATAGTTAATGCTCATATTAAATTTACTTAGGATCTCTCTCTCTCTCTCTCTCTCTCTCTCTCTCTCTCTCTATATATATATATATATATATATATATATATATATATAAATCGTTGACACAGAATATTGTGGCAATGTTATATTGAGATTTGGGTTGTATTTTTACTCATGTGTTTAGCCAACATTTATTGAGTATTTACTGTATGTCAGGTAGTTTGCTGAGGACTGCAGATTCAGTGATGAAATGGTCATAGTGTCTCATGGAACCTAGAACTTTTGGGGAGATAGATATCAGCCTCTTTCCTTTTTCCTTCCACTATCACTATGAGGTTATTCTTAAGTTCTAAGAGATGTTCATTACGTGGATCTTAACCTATTAATAGACTTATCTGCTCTATGGCTAATGTTAGGTGAAGATATCAGGCAGTTTATAAACCTAGAATTATTGTTCTTGAATTTTTGGTGGATCTCATTGATGGCAAAGATGGGATGTTATGTTTTTTTTTTTCCACTAAGCATAGGCATTAGCACTACATCTATGTTGAGCCAGCAAAGAAAACAGTTAATTATTTAATCTCATGTGTTTGATGATAGCCGTTTTTTCTTGGCAAATGCTTCAGTTAAGCAAGTTTTCTTCATTGATATTTCTATGATTCAGAGTCCTTTTTCCGGGCAATTAAATATATTCAGATTTTGCTAAGTGTTTTAATAAATATAAAATATTAAGTATACCAAAAGAGGTGTTTTTTTATTGCAATCAAAATTGGTTAAAAGTATACCTGCTTCTAATATTAAGAAAACCAGTAGTTCATTTTGTTGGAATATTTTTAAAATTTCCTTTACTGATTTTATCTTTTATTTTTTACCTCGGTACCCTGACAAGATCAAGACTAGGTGTGGAGGTGACAGGAAGTAGAGCATAGTAGGATACCGTGTTCTAACTTTCCAATTTAAACTGTTTCCAGAAAACAGGTTCTTGGTGTCATCACAGGAAAGAATTCAAGGATGCATCAGATAAGCTAAGCAAGTAATGGATGTATTAAAAGAAATAGGATAGCACGTTCTCAAGGTGGTGGATGCAGGCAGGCCGAGAGAAGAGCAACTGCTCAGAAGAATAAAGAGGCTCAGGAATTTCTTAGATGAGGGCACGAAACAGCCACGCCTTAGCAGTGGCCTTACAGGCATTCCCAGGCAGATCTTCGCCGACCACCCCTTCCCATCTGGAGGATGGATTGTTGTCCTTATTTGGCTGTTGTCAGAACTGCCATGGTAACAGAAGAGGTGGAGACTTTTTTCCTGTCCATAATGCTAATAATATTAAAATCCATTACAATTAGCTAAAGTTCACCTTGAGTGACAAGATGGCCTTCTGGGTCTACTCTTGGCCAAAGTTTAGTTTGAGCCAGTCTGGTAGCTGCAGCTTTTCCTAAGAATGATCTCATCTCCTCTCTTCTTTGTCTCCCCTTAATTCCTCCTTCCCTCATGGCCTATTCTTTCTGCCTACCCTCACAAAACAATGCTTGCAATTATGAAAAATGTTGGACAGTTGATCATAACAGATGTTTATTTTGAGTCAATAGCCCATCACTGGTTTCACCTATGTTATCATGCAGCTGATTGGGCCTCACGTTTGTTTTGATAAAGGGGCACACTATCTCTTTTAGAAGGGTAGGTGAAGAGTTTTTCACTCGGCGTTTGATTATTAAAACAATATATAAGAAGTGTCATAATGTTGAAATCTATGGAACAAAACCCATTTAGGACTAATTCTTTCTAAATTCCATTGGTCTCCCACTTAGAATTTAGGATTAGAATTGAGGTATATTTTTACAAGTATCTCCCAATGTACACATGTTATTCTTCACAATTCTGATTTTTTTCTGCTGGTAGACTTTTAAAAGAAATCTTGTTCTACACCATAGGGGTTGGTATGCATTGTGATTTGAATCTTTTAATCTTTCTCCCTAAGAGAAGTGCAGAGATTGAGGGTAAAAGGTGTGTTTCTATAAAATACTCACCTGAAGGAAATCTCTTATATGTACTCCCTCCCACTCTATCTCGCCCTCCTCCCATCTGCACCCATTTTTTACTCTTTGTAACCTCTGTCCTAGAAATGGTATATTTATTGGAAAGAATGGTATTTTTTTTTAATTGTTAGTAAAAGAATAGTGAGGGGAAATTCCGTGGGAAGGATTTCACATACCCCTTCTCCCTCTTACAAAATGAACCTCTTTTCTCCTCTTGCTATGGGCACACAAACATGCCCATTGATATCTGATCAAGGACTTGATTTGTTACCCTGAAGTTCTGAATGCTCTAGGTTCACTTGCCTAGGTGCTAAGACATGCAGGTTTGTGTTTCTCTGTATAAATCTTCAAGTCGTCATTGATTCTTTTCTTGACCATGTTTTTCTAATCTGAAAGAATAGACTTCCTTTACCTGCCCCAACACACTGACACACATTTTTTTAAAAGTGTGGTCATCAATGTGATCTAGAAGTAATATACACATTTCTGACAGTATGCAGTTTCCTGTTTCCAAACTTTTCCTGTTTCTCACTAATATGTTGTATGAGTTCTGTGATCCTGTTTTTGCTCGGTGAAAACACTGTTGTATTTCTGTACTTCATGCCTTTCATCTGCTCTTGGGTTTCCTAAAATCTAATAATGGTTTATAGATGATTTGTCCCCAAGCTAAAATATCTATTAGCCACTGAGGTTTACGTAATGTTCTTTAGAACCATTTTAGATTAATTTGATTTTCAGTAGAAACTTATTTTAAGTATTTGAGATTTCCTTGGCTAATCTTTATAACTGAGGCCCAATTAAAAAGATTCTGATAGCTATTTTAATGGTTTAATTATATTTGTTGTTAGTTAATAAATTCATATGTAGGCAAAGAAATTTATCTTAATGCAGATTTTTAAAAAAACAATTCTATTCATTAACATTAATTTTGCAGTTTTTTTTCCTCTAAGCAAACACATCAAAAGATACTAACAAAACTTCTGTGAAAAATCTCAAAAATATTTCTCGTACTCAAAAACTCGGTCTACCCCTTCACGGATGGCTGAAGATAACTTTTGGCAACATAAAGCAAGCAGACCACTGATAACACTTGGAGGTAGTTTTGTATTCATGATTAAATGCATGTGAAATGTGTAAGTGGAAGGACTCCTGGAGCTAAGATTTTAATATTTCAGTTGTAGATAACTGTCTTTGAAAATATAGCTTTTTATACAGATTTGGTGTGAAAATGTTTAGTTGAGCAGATGGAGATCCAGCTGGTAGAGTATATGTTTGTCAGGGTATCTGGCATTTAGCTACATCCAAAAATGATATGAAACTGAAAGATGCTGAAGAGCAGCACTGTATGAAAGCCAGTAGGATCAGTTAGGGGTAGCATTCCCTCATTACTGATTTTCTAACCTTATAGGAATATAGTTTAATCCAGATGGAATTTTTCACTCTAAAAATAAAATCTGAGAAATTGTAAATAACATTGTCAAACAGCTGCCTTTCCAAAACCTTGATTACAGTAGGCCAGAGAACACTTGCTACTTTGTGTGTTGCAATTTAATACCTAATGAATAGTATGTATCTGTAAGCATAAAGCAGCATGCACATTTCCCAGAAATTTATATTCTGTATACTTTAAAATCATTATTTTGGTTTTATGAGCTAAACTGTAACAAGTGGAAAAGGAAAATGAGTAGAATAGTGAGAAAAATAAGGAAAGCACTTGGGGAAGAATGACAGGAGACCCAAATATATTTGAAAACATTTTAGCCTATTGGATGCCAGTATTGAAGCCCTCACGGAGGAGTCGGGTTAAAGGCCAGCTGAACATGGAATAATAACATGTATACTCCTAAGTTTTAGAGCATGTACAGTTGGTTGATCAATACGATCTAGTTATTCATTTCTTTCCTGGATTTATCAAGATGCTTAAGCACATGTACTCAAAAAGTTCTGTGTTACACACTTGAAATTGTTTAAATAAAAAGCAGTGGGCAAAAGCTGTAATTGCAGTTATAAAAATTTTTTCATGTTTTTTGTTGGCTTTTCTTCTTGGATACTGTTATTGGTAAAATATGAATTCAAACTTTTAAATTAAATTCACTGAAAATAACTAATTTGATTGACTGTTGTTCTATATGAGCCCTAAGTAGCATTAATAAATATGGTTATTAATGGAACTGTTAAATATTCTAGAGTTTTATAGATACACACTCTTCTGCAAACTATTTCTAAATCTGAACTCACTAAATCATGCTCACTAAAGAATATGCTTCTTTTCAGCCCAAGTTTTTGGTAAGAGGATATTTTAAAACAGTGCAGTTCACCCTAGTTGTATCAAAGGCTCATTCAAGGAGGCATGTGAGTGAATATCTTACCCTGATTTTATGTCCTAAATCACTGAGGTCAGTGAATCAAATCAGGATCAAAATTTTCTTTGGATTCAGTCATTCAATAATTTCTATATATTCAATAAATGTCTATAAATTTAAAAACTTTCCAAAAGTCTCTTGCAGGTACTTTTACTCACTATGGTAAACAGTTTCAAGTGTTTAGGAGACATTCTGTCCCCCACTGTGTGTGTGTGTGTGTGTGTGTGTGTGTGTGTGTGTACACAAACATGTGCGTGCATGTGAGTTTTAATAGAAAAGCATCTGTATAGTGTGAAAGCCTGATGCTTAATTTATTTCACACTAAGTTCTGTATTAGCTTCTTTGCATTTATAATTTCAATTAATCCTCACAGGCACTTACTGTAATGTAATGATAATAATTTCCCCCCATTTTACAGATGAAGAAATAAAAGTGTAGTGTTTGGGTAATCCAAGGTCATACAGAGGCAGAAATCAAACTCCAAATCGTGCTCTGAATCACTTTGCCTTCTGACCTTTCCAATTTTCTAGAACTTTTCAAAGCCAAAATTAGTCTTAAAGGGTATTGTTTAGCTATTTACCTGAGTAACTGACCAATTAGTTTAAACAAATTACAGTGGACCTATTAGTGTTTAGGTCAATGTGGTGTTAGGTGGACCATGGTGGCCTGAAGAGCAAGGCCTCCTCTAAAGGCAGTCATGAGTACTGAAGATGCCCCATGTGGGGGCAGCTATGTCAGTTACGGACCGCAGGCCAGACATTTAGGTTTCTCAGTGAAATCTCCAGATTGTATCATTTTTGTCTAATAATTTAATTTAAAAACAAGCAGTGTCCTCACTGTGTCAGACAACACTGTATATAAGAAGGAAACGAGAAGTACATTCATGTGTGAACATGGCTACACGGGCGTTGGGTTGCGTTTCGAGGGTTGGAGTCTGAGACAGAGATACGTATGTAGGCAGTGTGCTGGGGACTGGTCTTGAGATCAACACCTACCGATAGGGTGCAGAGGTTCCAGGATTGGGCAGAGGGATTCACTGAACTAAGATGCCACCACAGCAATGGTTATAGCTGGGAGGACACCATAAAGTTGGTCCAGTTGGGGCCAAGACCATCCCCTTTCTGCCATTAAGTGGTCATTGGATATGCCCCTGCTCAGGGGGTATGGCTTCGGCCTAGGTGGCCCTTATCAACCTAAAACAGTTTTCAGAGGGACACTCAGCAGTAAGCTGTCTGTAACCAACACACTTACTGCCCAGGAGGAGGAGCTGGGGGCTCTGCGTGGTATAGCACAGCACACACTGAAGCCCACTATCCAGTCCGGCCTGAGCCACTTTTACCACCTGAGTCTTCTAGTACCTGTTTTCTAGCTATTCCCTGTCCATCTCGTTGCCTCACCAGAAATGCCTTCCTCTCACCTCTGCATTTTCCGATTCTATTCTTTCTTAAAGATCTGGAGTCTCCCTTTTTCTGTGAATCTTCATAAAACATGCCCTCAGCCACTGCGGTGGATACATGCACCATCAACAAATACTGTATTGCTGTTGCCCATCCTTTGCTTCTCAAAAATTTATGTCCTCAGACTTCATGTTAGCTGCTTGTTACAAATGCAAATACTGGGGCCCACAGTAAGGGAGTCCTGATTCTATAGGTAACTGGGGTGGAGCCCAGTCGTGTGCGTTGTTTATATGTATGCAGGTGATTATTATGAGTTTAATACATATGACAGATGTTTATACAGCCATTTGAGATATGCTAATTTAAAAGGGATACATAAACACACCCATTTTTGTATCTTCTTCAGGGCATGGTTTGTGTACTGCAGAGCTTTGTTTTCAAAGCCTTCCTTCATAGCACTAATGATAAGTAAAACTTGCTGCTATTTTATTTAACAGTTATTAACATGAGAACAAAAGACTTTAAAATACAAAAAATTAAAAATACTATTTTAACTAATTAAAATTAGTTTGGGCAAACTTTTGACTTGGTAAGCTTCTGTAATCCTTATTTTAGCATTTTAATGCTGCCTGAGAACCTGGCTAATTGTGTTGGGCCATCTTGTCTCCAAAGCATTAAATACTAGTAAAACTATGTAAGCTTTAAATATAAATTTTCAAATTATATTTTCCAAATGATGCTTATGAAATTTCACATATTATCAAAAAATGAAATAAATTTCTTTTTATAAGATACATCTATTTCCCTCTGTTATAATTGCACATCCGACCTGTGGCTCTAATATGATCTTTTTAAAACCCTGCAAGACAAAAGTAAGCATTATTCTATCAAACCTAATTTTTCTAGCTACATCCTTAAATATATTTACTAAGTGTGAAAGGGAATTGTTTTTCTCCATAGTGAAGTAAAACTACAGTACAAATCATTTTGTGCTAATAACTGTATTCTTTTAAAATAGCTGAGCATATTTAGTCTCTAATCACTTTGCCTATCACTGTAATATAATGTTAATATAAAAGAATTCTCTTTTGGAATGAAAGAACTAATATGCTGAATCTTTATTCGAATTATACTTATATATCAAAATGCTTCAATAAGCTTTTGTTATATCTACAGAATATTCAAACATGCTGAAGCTTCTTAGTATTAAAATATAACATTTATTAAAGCACTTCTAGGTAAAATAAAAATCATGCATGAAAATGTAGTATCAGATATAACTTCTAAAGTTTCACAAAAAAGGTTAATTAATCAAATTCCATGGCTGGCTCTTTCGGGCCACCAGTGTTTCTCTGCTCGGATGACTACAAAACATCCTCACAGGGTTTTGTTCTTCTCAACTTGGCCCTTGACTGTTCTCAACACAGATGCTAGGTCCTTTTTAGAATATAGACCATTTTATTCCTCCTTTTTGGCGAGCTGCTATGTAACTCCCCATGTCACTCAGAGCAAAAGTGCACCAGGCCTTACGTGATCTGCTCCCGACCACCCCCATTTACCCTCTCTGGCCTCATCTTTTACCTCACCTCACTTATTCCAGCCACTTTAGTCTCTGCTGGTCTTTAACCTCACCAGAAACAGGGCTACCTTTGGACCTTTGTTCTGGCAATTCTTGATACCTAGGATTTTCTTCAGTTGTATGTCTGTTTGGCTAACTAATTCATCTCATTCAAATTATTGTTCAGACACAATGTTCTCAATGAGGTCTTTGTGGACAACCTACTTATGACAATTTGTAGCTTTTCTATATGCTAGCACTCTGACCCTTCTCTACTGATTTTTTGTTTTGTTTTTTCCAGACCACTTTTCACCCGTCTACACTATACAATTTTCTTAGTTGTTAGCTTTGTTGTCTGTCTTTCTTAAGGGGAATGTAAGCTTAAGTATGCCATGAGTCCTTCCCTTCCTTGATTTTATTTCTCTAACGCAGACTGGTGTGACTATAGTAAGCCTTTAATAAATATTTGTTAAATTGAATTGAATTGTGACATTAGGAGGAAGAGGAACTATTAAATACATTATTTATACTTAAGAATTTAAATAACAGCAAAGATTGAAAAGATGAGACAACAGAAGAATTATATTTATTAGAAAATATCACCATTTTTTTCAGCCACAGTAATAATTTCATAATTCTAGAATTTTAGGCATCTTTAAAATAAAGTTTTTAAAAAAGGAAAGGCTGACAAATGAGAAAAATGCATGAAAGTTTAAGGACTGATTCCATTGTGGTATCATTACCATAAGGGTAATGATATAAACAAGAAAGGGAAAAAATGGCAATATAGTTTTATCTCCACTATTTCTTTGTTTTAACTTTAAAAAATTACCATTGGTATGCAATATTATATTAGTTTCAGGTGTACGACATAGTGGTTAGACATTTGTATAACTTACAAAGTGATCACTCTGATAATCCACTATTTCTTTAAAAAATTGTGTTTAAAAATCACATGAGCAAAAAAATAACATTGCGTCAAGACTGTCTTTTAAATGAAATACATTTATCTTTACCAAAAATATACTAATGTATAGGGTAATTTGTCTTTTCCTCATTTCTTATGAAAACCACATAGAGGAACACCTAGACTAGTTCATAAATCTGCATTTAGATACCATGAATTAGTGAACTCGTTGGCTTCAAAATGCCTGATTCTAAGGAGTTTCTTTCTGCGCATATCTTTCACGTTCTCACCAAGCAGATGGCAGCATAGTGGCAAGCTTGGAGACATTTGCGCCAATTTATTCTGCCATGAACTGAAAACTGTGCTAGAATTTGTAGGCAAAATAAAAGCAAGAGAAAAACTAACACTTTTTGAGAGCCATATTATGTACCAAGCACTGTGTTAGTGTTTTCACATATATTATTTCATTTAAGAAATCCATGAGTTAGCAAGAGAGAGATGTTAACACACAGGAATACAGTATGTCTTATAAATACAGCATTTTCCTTCTGAGGTTAATGCTTTGATTGGATTAGCTCTTCAGGCTTCATGCAGGGTAATGCTTTGATCAAAAGGAAATAGTAGTAGAGCATTCCAGATACAGAAAGTGGTTATGAAGAAGGTATGGGGGTAAGCACGAGAGCTCTGGTTATTGCATGGCTTACTTGAAGGAGGATGAAGAGTTTCAGCTCACACTGTACCCTCATTAGATTAGTTACTTCATCTCTTTCTGTAGCTAACGACTCTCCGAGGGATTCTTAAGCCAGCTGTGATGGCAGCAGGAGTCAGCTTCACATACTGTAGGTGCTAGACAGGGTCAGGGATTTTTGCTTTCATTAACAGCCGAAGGGATTGGGGGGTGGGTAGCATTGATGTGGAAGGAGGACCCAACTTAGCTATGTTTTAATTCGGGTAAAATTGGCCCTGCTAAAGGACGTAATAGTTAAACCTGTAATTATGTATAACTCTGTGACCAAGTAAAAATGCGGCTTAAAACTAAATCTTCATATGAGGAGGCCTTATGAAAAATATCGTTCACAGTTGGATTAATCGTTTTGCTAATGTTAAAATGGAATACCTTGAAAAATGTGTTTAAGACTCCACCATGGCTCACAATTCATGTATAAAAAGTACCCAAACAAGCACAAAACTGCGTCCTGTATAACTATGGCTCTCAAATTACTACCTTTCCTTTTTTGTTGTTTTTGTTTTTTGTTTGTTTGTTTGTCTTTGTTTTTGTTATTGTTTTTTGGTGGTTCCCTGGCGAGGAATCGAACCCAGGCCACGGCATTGAGAGTGCCGAAGCCTAGCCACTGCACCACCAGGGAACTCCCTTTTGTTTGTTTGTTTGTTTGTTTTTGTTTTACCTTTCCTTCTTGAACATCCTTGTTTTAAGCTAGCTTATATTGTGGTTTATATCTAGGACTTGCTTCCACCGATCATTCATGGGGAAATGGAATTCATTTTCACATTAGCTTATTGAAAACATAATTAAAATAGTCATTCTTCTTTAAAATCCCTATAGTAAATTTCAAAATCAGAAGGTGATGGAGCTTCTACAAGATTATTTTATATCTACTCAGGCAACATGCAATTTACATAGTAGTAGAGAAGAAAGCCCCCAAGATCATCTGTTTTGAAGCTAACCCTCATCCTAACAGAAAGAGAGAGAAGAGAGAAAATCCAAAGTGTCCATCCAGCACATTATTATTCGTTTGGCAAAGAGCAGCTATAGGAAAATGACCCTAGCAAACACAGCAGGTAGTTTTATAAAACATGCTGTATGAAGTTACTGCTTTCCACCTTAAGTCTGTGCTTTAGTTTTCTCTTGTCAAGGCTCATTTTTATTTTCCACTTGACTTCTCAATGTTCTCAATATTTGTTTTTAAAACTATATCGTATATATTTAGAAGCCATACATATAAGAAATATATCCAGATAATCTTGAACATCATTAACAATGTACAAACTCAATAATCAACAAGTTCTTGAAATATATAATATCCTAAAATACAATTAGATATAGTAAAAATTTATGCCTTAGGTTTACTTAGTCATTTTTACCAACTGGTATACAAAGTAATTATTTCACTCAATTTATATTTTTGGTGCAAATGATAAATTGCATATCAAATAAATGTCATGGGACCTAGGAGGTAGACATTTAAAAGAGTAGATAATACCAAAAAAAGTGTAGATATTCACACTGAGGTTGTATTATACACAGTTTAGAAATTCTACAACAGTAGTACATAATCAAACAATATGAAAACGATAGCTTTCAAAGTCTCAGAAAACATCTGTAGCTCTATAGGGAAGAGCCCTATATATTTTCAGGTTGATTCTATAAGAGTAAATTCTAACGTTATAAACGAGTTGACATGCTCAGCAAATGAAAAATTTATAAGGATTTGCTTTTCAACATTAAGCTATTTAGGAGGTTGGAAAGGAGACGTTATGCTCTTATTCTTAAACATAGATAATCTGCTATGTATGCATTATTAAATAGAAGAGATTTTTAGAAATCAGCTCCTGCCTGCCTTACCAGTCGTGGTTTGAGAGAGTAAAGTAGACTCATCTAATTATGTGTTGACTTCACTCTTTTATCAAAAGTATGGCAGTGCAGGACCTTCCTATGATGGCATAAATAAATCATACACTACCTTTTAAATTGTGTTTTCATTGTACCATCTCACCACTTTCAACAAAGGTAGTAACTTAGCCATTTCTTCTTTGACTCAGAGGAACTTTAATTTCTACAACAGGACCAATAAAATTGACTTTTATACAAACCATTAGAGCTATAATTTAGGGTTCCTACTCAGGAAGCCTTGTTCTACAGTAGAGTTCTTAGAATAAAACATAATCTCTAAAGGGAGAATCAGAAACAGAATGAACTATCAGCGTTTTTATCATAAGTAAAAGAACACATTATGAGAAGCTTAAATAGCCTCATAGGCCATGGAATTGGGAAGGCAGAAGCATGGAACTCCGTAAGTAAAAGCACCGAACAAAATAAATGATCGGCAATTAGTTTGGGGCTGATTTTAGAGTTCAGAAATTGGCACATGGAGAAGTATGCAGCAGGAGGTTGCGTCATTTATCCACAAGAGCAAAACTAAAGTCACAGAAGATTTTCAAATACAAAAAAAAAAAAAGTTGGTCATTGCTGTATACAACCAGAGAATTTAGCTGAAATCAGAGTGAGCAACTATTTGAAAGGAGATGGGAAACTTTTGGGGTCATTTTTAGATTGTTAAAAATTAAGTATTTTATCTTTAAGTTGCTTAAATGTGTGTGAGTTAGACCCTTTAAAGACAGAGAAGGCCACACAACTTCTGAACATTCCATTAGTTATGTTCTTTATTATGTAACTAGGAGTATATCTGTGAGATATTTGACACACAGCTTAGAAGACATTATCCTAGTTTTTATTCAGTGCCAGTGCCTAAGTGATATATATTTTAATCACAGACTTAAACCCAATTAAAGTATTTAATATTCCGGTTTTCCAGATTTTGAAATTATGTCATCCACTTACTGACTCATCGTTAATGCTGTTTATTTAAGAAAATCTTATTGTCAATATTAATGTTAATTTTTAAGTTTTTATTTATAACTGATTTTTACTATTGTTAAGAAAACTTCACTAATATTATTATAATACTTAATAAATAAATATAGTTTATAAAACTCGTACTTCAGTTTCATATTACTATCAAAAAATACTAAATACAAAATTCAGAATTTTTTTATTGAAGTATAAATGACATATAGCATTACATTAAATTCAGTTATTTCAAGTGAACATTTAACCCCTCCCAACACAAATTAATTGTATTCTTCAGAAATTAGCATGGTTTTCAGGTTGTGGCTCCTAATATTTGGTCACAGTTGTTGGTCACATACATGAGATGGACTTGCTACTCTGTTGGCTGAACTAAGATTTGTGTAAATGCTCAGTAAGTGAATGTTTTCATTAATGACGGCGAGGCAAGTTAGGAGATAGGTGGGGGATAAGCAGGTCTGGGAAAGTGCCTCTTCCCCTTTACACTCACATGTCCTTATATTACCCTATTAAATGCTAATCTAAGCCCAAAATTCTTTTTCTTTGAGATTGGAATCATAAGAGTAGTTATTAACATGATTACTGTGCCAGATAAGTAATAGGTAATTAATTCAGACAATAGAATAGGAGCAATAATAATGAATAGAGTATTATATAGGATTTTTTTCATATAACAACTTTTTTTAAAAAAGCATTTTAACCAAACTTCTCCACATTTTATTTTCTGATATAATATATTTTCATATATCATATTAAGAAACAAATCTCTTTAGGTATTTTCCTGAATGACAAGTAATATTTCCTATGGGATATGCTTGTTTAGCCTCAGGGAAAAAATGTGAACAAATTAAGATTGTTTCAATGTGACCATCTTTCAAAACATTTTAAATACCTGGTACCATGCATGTTGAGAAACAGCTGTTATTAAATGGAGCTAACATCTTAGAGAAACAAGACAATGTAGCAAATCGATGAAGAGCAATGAGCATGTTGATGGAACAGAAAATGAATAGAGAAAGAAGTGCAGAGTAGAAGACATAAGCAGAAGAATTGGAAGGAGAGATGAGAGGAATGAGACTATAAAACAAGACACAGGAACAGAAAAGATAAAGGAAGAGGAAGACCATCCCTAACTCTTCATTATCTCGAATGTATTTGCTGCCGTCTGTGTCTGGCTGCCAGGACTGAGTAGGGTACTACCCCTCGAATTTCCCTCTTTCCCACACTAAGACCACCTTCCTTAGTCTGAGCCTCCTCTGAGACCATCGTGTCGTCGAAGGCTAAGGTGACGTCTGCTTGAGTCTTTTTATACTGCTTTTGCCACATCTGAGGAATACTTAACTCTGATGATCAATACCTATTTTTAACAAAGGTTGTTTCTTTAAAATCAGAGATCGTGTGACAAATACCTTGGGTTTAATATAGTAATCTTTAAAATATATATATTTGGTCATTGTTTAAAAATAAATGCATTTTGTTTTCCTTATGGATATTAAATTTTTTATTACTGAATTTATTGGGGTGACATTAGTAAGATTATATGTTTCAAGTGTACAGTATTATAATATATCATCTATATATTGCATTGTGTTCAGTACCCAAAATGTTGTCTCCTTCTGCCACTATATATTTGACCCCATTTACTTTCTTCTATTAAATTTTGTATCTCTGATCATACCAAATTAGAATATTTTATACTATGGGTTCTCTTACAATAACATTTATTGTTTCTGGCTGTAAAAGCAGTATGTGTTTTCTATAGAAACAGGACATCCAGATATGCTGTGTACAAACAAGAAAAAAAAATTAATTGCCGTTAACATTTTCTGAAATTTTCATTAATAGTATATATTTGATTCTATATGCTCTTTCTTAATGCCACATAGTATCTCTTTCTTATGAAAGTAAATATTTCCTGAAAACTTTCAGTGCTTTTATTTTATTAATATGGGTAATATAGGTAGGATCTTTAAATTGTTCTCAACTCTTCGCCACTATTGATAATCCCTTCATTTTTTTCTAAAATATACTTTGTACAATATTAAACATCTATTTGTAGAAAGAGAATTACCCAAAGATTGGTGCTTATTGTTAAATTGTTTTACAAAAGGTTGTTTCAATATACATTGTATCTAGCAAAATAGGAGAGAACTCACTGTGAGTTTTGTTTTGCTTTGTTTTGTTTTTAATTTTTATGAGATTAAAGAGTGAAATACTATGTAAAAAATTAATATTACATTAATATTATTCAGGAGTTTGGATCATAATAATTTAATTAATTAATCTATTTGGGAGATTTTTTTCATTGCTGATTTTCATTATCTTTCAATGTCTTTCACAATGAAACTGAAGAATCACTTAGGAAGTGAAGGGTACAACTTTCTCCATTGAGGCCATAACCAAAATTTATATGAACTTGACTCATCGTAGACCAAGTAATTTATTCCAAACCTCAGCACCATGAAAATTTAAATTAATTATAATAATTTGTCTTTATTGCAGACAGTTCAAAACACATCTCTTTTAGACATTTTAATGCACTTGTTAGGTGCCTGGTGAAGCAGTAAAGTTGAAAAGGGACGAAGGACTGTGAACTCAATAAAAAGTGACTAAAGTATTTAAAATTTACCTCTAAAAATCTATTCTCCATACCCCTAATTTTGCTTTCTTTGTTTGCCTTTTAAAGGTAAAAACTTAAAAATGTTATTTTCTAAAGGTGAAGTTGTTAATAACAGAACATTTATCTTCATTGTTCATTTAATTGTGCAACTGCTTATGACCATTAATACCAAAAGTTTGTTAATACTTTTAATTGCTAGTGTCTCCATGAGTATCTATTTTGTTCTTTTATCTATCCTAGGTATAAAATGTCTTATGATAAAATATTTTATAATAGTATATTTGCATAGTTATGTAGTCATTTCTCACGTATTTACATTTATTAGATAAATTATATAGGGCCATAATTTACAAAATTTGAAAAATAAATTTTATTTGAATGCCATAATATAGTAAAGATATCTTGTTTAGCTTTATTAAGCACCAGGGACTTTTTGCATTGTTTAAATAAAGGTGATCATTTCTTTATAAGCCATTATTTTTTATCAAGATTAACTTTTCAATTATAGTATAATGTGGTAAATGCTGGAAAAAATACGTCTAGAAATATTTTAGAACTTAGATAACTACATTAATTTCTTACTATCAGCATTTCAAGTGGTAAAGAATATAATATAGAATATTTTTAAAGTAGCCATTATATCATGAAGAATATCAGAAATTAAGTTTATTTATATGTATCCTTTCAAGGAAAAACTATCTCTGAAATTTACTTTTTAAGATACTTGAATTATTTTTAATTATTGTCAAACTAATATTTAAAAATCTGCATGTAAGTATTCAACTATGAACCTTTATTATCAAAATCAATAGTACATTGGTTTTACTAATTATAACAGCAGTAATAATGTTTTTTTCCTTTTGTGCATTGAGATTATTACATGGCAGTCAGAGCAGTTGTGGAAGGGCCTGTACTGTACGTTCAGCTCCACGGCGAACACAGGGAGCAGGAGAAGGCTCTAGTATCCCGAGTAAAGGGGCCAAGTGATGGGTAGAGCCTGAGAAGAGTTTGAGTCATCGTGTAGCATATCACTCAAGAGTGATTAAACCTCCAAAGATTAAAAACGGTCAGCATTTCATGAGACACAAAGAATATGCTTTCTGTTTGGATCGTGTCAGGTTTCTGTGACTACAATACTGTTAGTATGATACTGTTAGCTTAGTCTGCTCACCCTCCCTACACCCTTCACCGAGACACTGCAAGTAGGTGAATTCAGGATTATGTTCTCTCTTTATTTTGATAGTGATGACATCTGAACAAAAATTCCCACATCCATATTCATTGTAGAAAAATATTGATATTTGAGAACTAAGTAGACTGTGTATTACCTTCACTGTGTTCAAGTAACCACAGAAGCTACTTTTGTTGTTAGTAAATCTTCCTGGTTTCATCGAGGCTCAAAGAATGGTTGTAGGCATTCCCCAGGATGAAGAGGACAGGACGTGATGGCACAGTCATCATAATAGGTCTATGTTAATATCTAGCATAAATACATATATAATTTACCATAATTATTCTTATTTTTCCACTCTCGGCTAACTGCCTGATCTGAATGCCATGAAATTCAATTTGTACTGTATTTTGATCAACCTAACAGGAGCAAAAATAAACTTGACTCAAAAGGTGTATATAGTGTACAATTTTAAAATGTTTTAAGTTGTCATTGAATAGATTCAGCTCCTTAGAAACTTTTTGTATGAGGAAGAAAAAAGGGATAAAGTTAATTAGTCTTCTTTCAAAATACCTGTTGCTAAGGTATTGTGGGTATAATTTAGTGCAGAGAAAGATGAAAATTCTGATTATTCAGAATTTGTTATCAGAGTCAGAACAACTCAGTTCATTACCAGAATAGATTTAAAGGTTTATTATCTTTGATTTATTTCTGCTATGTGATAGTGTCTTCTCAACTAGAATGCTGTTTGTCATCATGGTGAACTTTTTTCTTTTAGTTTCAGAATCTTTTTTTTTAATTTTATTGTTAGACTTATTGGGGTGACATTGCTTAGCAACAATTACATAGGTTTCAGGTGTACGATTCTACAGTGTATTGTCAACTTGTTGTATAATAAGTTCACCACCAAGTGTGAGTTCTTTTGTACCATATATTATCACACTGGTTAGTTTTCTGACATAGAGAATAGTACATAGAATTTAACATTTGGTTGATACAATGATGGTAACATTAAGTATTTTCTTTGTAAACAGATGCAATTTATATAGGTTTGATCATTTACAGTCTGATTTGATTTTATTAGTTATATTTAAATCCTATATTCAAATATGTTATTTATAATTATACTTATTTTATATAATAGTATTCTATTTAGATAAAATTGAGATTTAAATATTTCTAAATGTGTCTATCCACTATGATATTTTCTGTTAAAAAAATTATTGCTACTAAAATATTAAATTATTTGGTTTCTATTCATATAGAAAATTTTCTCTCCGTCAAGAGAGTTTATTTCTCACACTTAATGAACCAAAAGCTAGAGTTTCCCCTGTACGTCATAGAATTCAGTTGAAATTTTAGTGTAGTTGGAAATGAACTAAGGGTTGATGGTCTTAAGCTTTAGAAAATTTAGTTAGATTATTTATAGAGAGTCTATATTATTTACATATTTCATGATATGTAAATTAATTTGAACCCATAAAATTTAGCTTAGAAATTGAGAAAAGGAAAAACAATTTGTATATTGAAAGTATTGTTAAACATTGGAATTAATTTCACATAAAAACATGACTATATTCAGTTCAATATAACAGGTTACATGAAATACTACCTGGCTTTAGGTCTTTGTTTTACTCTAATTTCTCTGGTTTTATAATTTTTAAATCCATAAGACTGTGCCATACAGTATATAGGGAATTGGCTATATCAGTTGAAATTATTGTTTGTTTTAATTAAATTTGGGTAGTTGAGAAATAAATTCTTAAAACTTTTGGTACTTTGTGGGAACCTGACACTTGGCAAACTCTAAGGGCATTCTTTATATATTTTTATTCCCAAAGAACCTAACGTTATGGTCCCTTTATCTCATAAAATGAGATAAAGACAAAGTTCTCTATACAATCTCTGGCACATCAGCGAAATAGTTATTCAACTGGGATTCCTGGAAGGATTTCTGAGAGCAGAGAAGAATGTAGGCTGCTGCCACAATTCTTCAGTCAAATCATACTTCTAAAAAGTTCTTTTAAAGTTAGAGACATGTTTGGATTTAAATAATATGATTTTAGCATAAATAATGATTCCCACACTAGTTTTTCTTTTATGTAAAAATATGAACAAATATTTCCACTTTTGTAGATCAAGATTAATTTTATCATGATATTTTATTGTGACACTCATTATACAGATTGATTTATTTTAAAGCAAAAGGATCTAGGTATTAACTAACTGTATGTTCATGGGAGTAATGTGACTATTAAAAACTGCTATCTCTGTATGAACACTTAGGATATATGGCAGTACTTTTTGTTTAAAATATGTCTGTAAGTTTGCAAAGATGGCACTAATGGAAGTATTGACAGCAACAAAAAACATCTGCTTAGCTACCAGTGTCTATTCCCATTGGTGATAGAATAAATTGATGACTGCAATTTTTATTTGCTGGCAGTTACAGTCTATTATTTTACACAGCAACCTAAGTATTTCTAGTAAGTCTAAATTCACGTAAAATTTATGAAGAATTAGAAAGAATCCACTTACACAATTACTAAGTTATTTGTCACTAATTGCTGAACTCTATATATTGTGCTTCTTTTGTTTTTGTTTTTGTTTTTGTTTTTTTACCGGAGAAGTAGTTCTCTCTTACTTTGGTATTTAGTTTGGAATTGCCCATGTGGCTTCTAATGGTTAGAAAGAAATTGTAAGAGGTAAGATTCTTTACAAAAGTGATTTGCATCCAGCATAGGGCATCATGGAATTATTAGGAGATTTTAACCCACTAAATTCTATACAACAGAACTGCATTAGCCTATTATTTCTAGGACTTTTCATTGTGTAATTTCTCTTTTCATTATCATCACTGTTAAGAACACCAAGAGGGAGGTGTTCAAGGCCAAGTGAGCGTTTAACATGATTTTATTCAGAGCATCTGGGTGCAGATGGACTGGGGCCGAAAAGAGTGTTACCATATAGTGTTTTGCCTGTCTACTCAAACCTTCCCCCATCATTAAGTCCAGTGAGTGCTTTTTTGTCCATGAACCATTCAGTTGTTCACTGATTCTCTGAATATGCATTTTGTATTAGAAAATAATCATGGAGAAGCTATAGAAATAGTTGTGGGGGGAGAAAAACAGACAAAAATTGTAGCCCTCATGGTGCTGCCATATTTTTTTTCAAATAAGTTTCAAAATAAATTTTTAGAATTTATTTTTCAAATAAATACTAGAGATATGGGTGGAGATTAATAAATAAACTAGTGTTTTAGAAGGTAAGAAACGGGACTAGGGAGTAAAAAATGAGTGCTGGGACAGGGGTTGAGGGACAATTTTAAATAATAATAAGAGGGTGGCATTAATAAATGGAGGAGGAAAGGCAGCAGACCATGTGCGGATCTGAGGGAAGTGTGTTCTAGATAGACGGAATGTATCTGAGGCCCTGAGGCACGAGAGTTCTGGGAACAATGAGATTATCTTTGAAAAGCGAGAGAGAGTACCAGGTGTAAGCAATGAAGTCAGTAGCAACTCTAAGGACCTGATTTTTTACTGAGGTACTTGGAGAGCTATTGGAGAATTTCAGCTGAGGATAATTTGACCTAGGTTTGTAAAGGATTCTTTTCCAAATCTATGGCGTTCTTTCCGGCATTTATCTGATTTTCTGCACTTACATTTTTCTTAGCCTAATTATACCCCTCTTTGAGTCAAGGACATAAGGTATAATCAATCATTTTTATATCCCCTAGAGCATCTAAAATTGGTGGTGTAGTGAATTCAGCAGATAATCACTGATTTGGTTTGGGAAGCTGGAGTAGAACAGATAAAATAAGCATTACTACCAGCACTGGCAGCTCCAGAAATCTTTTCTACACAGTTATTAGTTTACTTTGTATGTACAGGTAGTCCAATGGAGACTGTTCTGACTTCAATCTAGAATCTGGACTACATCACAGACCCTCCAGTGCCTCTGTACTGTCTTTCAAAATATGTAGTTTAAGTCAAGTATCCAAAATTTAGGGCTTATGTATAACAGCCCTTCTATCCTAAAATGCCTATTAGTAGTTCTTTACTCTTTCTTTTAGTCGGATGCTGGGGTTTAATCCAAAAATTTTCCAAGCTTCTCTTTGTTTGTATACGGTGAAGTCTTAATATCAGATACAAAACTATCATTCTCCTATTCATCTCTCAGACATTTGTGTTTTGCAACATGTGAAAAACATATTAAATCAAAGTTAAGTTAAAGTAAAAGGTTTCCACATATAATATTTGACAATTCAATCAAAGAAAATCAGGGGGAACAATTCATGGAAAAAGGTGACTTATTAAAGATAGGTGGAGTTCCTGTGGACATTCATAGAATAAAGAGTAGTCCTGTGACAAGCATTTCATACTTCAAAAACACAACTTCACCTCTGATTTTAACAGCAGCATAAATCACCTTTCTATAGAAAAACTGGAAAATTAAAAATCTCCAGTAAAAGCCTATTTAATTTAATTTAAAAATGCAGGGTGGACACTATTCTGATCCTGCATACCTTTGTCTTCATTTTTTCCCCCATTTTGCTTCTTAAAAGGAATGCATGAGAAGGTTTTACTACTTCAGGTGGTCTGTATGCTAGATGTAAAATTGCAGCCATTGACAATATTTCCCAGCTCTCTACCCTGCTTTATTTTTTCTTGTTAGCACTTCTCACAATTAGCACAGTTTATGTTTTGCCTATTCATGTTATTTCCTATATATTACTTTACTACCCCCATTAGGATGTAAGCTCCTTGAAAGCATATATATTTTTTAATCTATTTTATTCATTGCACAATACTTAGAACTTAAAAGAGTGCCTAGGACCTATTAAGCATTAAGTAAATATTTGTTGATTGAATGAAATAATTAAGGTATATTTCAAATTATATATATAATACTTCATTTGTTGTCTTTTAACTATATGTTACTCTGAGAAATTTAAATTTTTATGATTCTATTTTGTGCTTATTGGTTTATGGCATATATTTTGAGAAACTTTCTAATGAAGTTATGAAAAATACTTAAATGTTATTTTATTAAATGGCTTTGATTTTTGCTATAATTTTAAATTATTAAGAATATATTTTCTATGTGGCATGACGGTGTATCTCTCTTTGCCATTAATCTTTCAGTAGCTTTGATATTATTTCTTATAAAATTCATCCTTTTACAGTATTTAATGTGATAAAATTTAATACCAAGGCCACATAGAGACTAGAGTCTATTTGTGAACTATCTAGTCTTATTTAATTCTTTGCTCTTTATTTTGTGAGATAATATACATTATTTTACTTATTATAGATATAGAATTTTAAATTTTATAATTTGTGCTACCTACTTATAATTGTATTTCTTAATTTTATTGGTTCTTCTAAGTTATTAACTTTTTCATCAAAATGTACTCTCTGGGTTGAGTTTTTTTTTAATTGTTTTGGACTTTTTTTGGAATTGTTATTTATTGAATTTGTGGGTTAATTTGAATAAAATAGATATTAATAGTTACCCAACATTGAGTCTTTCTATCTCAGAACATATTCTATTCTTTTATTTAATTACATATCTCTCGTTGTAGCTGAGTAAAGGATTATTATTTTCTTTATACAAGTCCTATTGATGTCTTAGGTTTATTCCTCAGTGATTATTCTTAAAGGAGCTTAAAAGGCATTTAGCTCAAGCCTTTGTAGTATGTTTTGGTGCAGGCTTGGAGACATAGTATACAGGGACCTTAATTATTGAATTCCTGTTTTTAGTAAATAGCTGCCCTGTAGGTCACTAAGTGCTGTTGTTGGCAAGGTTGTATATGAGAAAGCTTTTATTTTAATAACCAGTGACAACTTGCACTCATCAAGAACCTTCCATTTCTCAGAACCCTCTCTGGTTCAGAATGGCCACACAGAATTGTAGTCACCGCTGGGATATTGGACCTAACCAGTTATTAACACAAGATTCAATGGGACATCAAAAATAAGGAGATTTTTGAGTAGAGACAGAGCACCAAAACTTACAAAATACAGTTTGGGGAATTTATGGCCATATGGAATAAAGAAAGTTTGGTTTAAAAACAAAAAACAAAAAACCTGTTTTTCTTAAGAGCCATATTGAATAACTTGCAAATAATTAAACTTACTTTCCTCAGAACAAAAAAATAAAATAAACTTAGTTCATATTTTTAGTGTTATAAATATAGTGACCTTGGGAAAGTTACTTAAATTCTTTTAACCTGTTTCCCGTCTGTAAAATGGTGAAAATGCCCTCTCCAAGGACTGTTTTGACGATTAAATCAGATAATTATACAGGACAGCTTCCGCAGTGTGCAGCATACAGTAGTTGGAAAATGAATAGTGGCCAATGTGAAAGCGTATTTCAAAAATGCAAATGACAATTGTAGAAACAAATGGATAAAAATCTACAAGGAGCCATGTGTTATACAAGATTTTATATAGAAAGCTAAAATACATTTTCAAATGACAAAAAAATACCTCAAAATATAGAAAGGTTGACAATATTTATTGCTTGGAAGTCTTTATACTATTGATATTATTTATTATAATAATAATATTAAGTCTTCTTAAACTGATTTTTATATCCAATGTCATTACAGTCAAATTTCCAGTAAAATGTGTGTAGGGGTGTGAAACTTTAGTTAATCTAATTCCTGAATTGAATGAAAAGGAAAAATGGATAGGAATAGCTAAAACAATTTTGAAGAAATAAATGTGAAGATGTATTATAAAGCTGTGAAATTAAAACATATACTATTAGCAAAAAGATAAATAACCTAAGAAAACAAAACAAGTATCTCAAACACATATGGAAATCTGCTGTATGACAGAGGTGACATAATGAAATAAATAAAAAGTACTATAGGTACTGCATACAGTAAATAACAATCAGTTTCATAGAATAAAGACAATTGTGAAAAGAAAAATATAACAAACAACTTTGAAGAAAATACAGAGGGCTCTCTTTATTATCTTTGATTAGGAATTTTGAGAAAATTTAGGCCATTAAAAAAAAAAGAATGATAAAATTGACTATAAAAGTTAAAATATAAGCCTGCCAGTGGGGTGAAATGTTATGTATATTTGACGAAGGAGTAGTACCCAGTGTTTATTTAAAAAGAAAACTATAACATACTAAATAAAAGAAAAATAACCTAATCAAGTATGTAAAATTGAAGAAGTAGGAATGACCAATAATTCAAGAAAATTAGGGATTTTGTAAATTTCAAATCAAACTAAAGATTTCTAAAACTGCTCAAAGTAATGTAGCAATATATCTATCAAACTTAAAATTCTCTTATTAATAAAATTCTAGACAGAGACAAATTTAAAATGATTCACTGTATCATTGTCTATAATTCATTACAAATGAAAATAGAACTTAAATGTCTATTAAGTTCTATTAAATGGCTGTTGGATGACACTTTTTTATTTTTAGAATATTAAGATTTTTAAAAATATCTAAATTTTATCCAAAGTGTCCCCCCATTTCAAGAAGTTATCACATTTTTAGGATTTGAAAGATTTTTTTCAGAAAAAAATTTTAATTCAAAACTTGTAAACCTAAACTTTGAGAAGATGGCCACTAAACAAACCAATCTAGTTTTAATAAAATGTGTACAAGCAAAGCAACAAACAGTATTGATTTTATTCTACTTTATGTAGACCGCCGAAACTTTAACTTATTATCAATGCTATATGTGAATCCTTACCTATTAACATATGCATTGAAAAAGTTGGGTTTAAACTAAGCATATACAAATAATAATTAAAAGACATAGGTAAGTTTTTGAGAGCTCATAAACTGCAATTAATATAATGATAGATAATTTCCTATGATGACATATATTTGTATATTCTTTGAAACAAAGCAACGTTTAACTACAAATTAATAGCACCGTAATCATGTAGTTTTTAAAAATGTGTATATGTTAGAAAATGTTTCCATTAACAATAAGGATCAAACTAGTTACCCAGAAAAAAAAGTGCATTCTCCAGTAAATATTCTTCTTCAGTTTTAGTATATTAGTACTTACATGTAAATCAACATTTTGATACATCTGAATGGAGTTTATTTTCTTAACCACATTGTCATTGGATTTAAAGTTAGCTTACCTTGCCTGACACATTGTCCTTGAGGAACTGTCCACTTAAGGAGTGAGGGAAGCACTTATTATTATATGAGAAAAATTATTTTAGTATATTTAGAGTTCAGTGTTAAAACCCAGGCTATATTGTCATCTCCACATTCAAAATCATAGTGTATTAAGACTCTTTCCACAACTAACATCCTTGAGGTTGACATCTTCTTGTGACTGAGTAGATAGCAGCAAGAAATTCAATTATAGCAAGCCGGCTCTGTCATTGCATCTGTCTGCCTGCACGGGAAATGATTTGTAAATTGAGCTTTATCTTTCTTGTCCCATAAATCTTCAGTCCATAATTGACACTTGTCACTATAGATGAATAGTGGGAGAAAGAAAACAGAAAGTAAATGAGTAGCCCACCTGGGAAAACGTTGTCTTGTTGCCTTTGGGAGCCATTTACAAACAGTAATACCTACAGGCCAGAGTTTTTATCCACAAGCAGGTGACAAATATTTTGCTACTGAAAAATGCCTGAGCCGAATCACAATGAACACAAGACAAAGGAATAATAATTAATATATAACATTTTTGCAGAGAATATAAACATGTCTTCCAAAGAAATAGAAGCTATTTGTTTACTATTTGTTATGCTTGTTTATTGCTGCTTCACATTTGTAAGTATCAGGTTGGTGTCTGACCTGTCAGAATACATTCATGAAGCAAGCATTTTGGCTGTCTTGGGAGTTGCTATTGTCACATGTTACACAACTCAACATCAGTTCAAAGTTGTTTTATACCGGTGTCGACAGATTGGTTTAAAAACACATAAGAATGACGATGTTTTCTTTCAAATGTCAAAGAAAGAAACAAGGGATTATATAAAGATGATCTTGGGAGCAAGCACTAACTATAAACACATGACAGATAAACCTGCATATCTAATTTCCTAAATGGCGTATTTAATTTTACATTTCTTTCTGAAGCATATGTCATATTGTGAAACACTCATTTTAAAACAGAATCAGAATATATTAAAAATCTCTTGCTACTAAAATACCTGGGTCTTCTAAAAAATCATTTTCAAATTATCACCTATATTTTTATTGTTTTAAATAAAAAATATAACTACAAGTGTAAATAAATTTAAATACCAGATTGAATATTTCACTGACTAAATTATGCATAACAACAAGTAATTATATATGCATCATGTATGGCTTTGCATAGTCTTTTCTACATATTGCTGATTTTTTAATAATGTAATTCTTAAGTGTACTTTATTTTATTAATACTTTAAAAAATCTTCAACTTATTAGGAAAAAGAATTTATCATTTCTTTTTAATTTTGCAAAATTCAGAATTATTTATTTCATCTCTGTGATTTATAAATATATTCCTACTTATAAGGATAACACCTTCATCACTCTGTTTTCTCCCACAGATCAGCATAAAATATAAAGAGTTTATATACCCTGTAGAATGAGAGAGCATTAGCAGGACTTGAATACTTCTCCACTATGTACTTCTCCTATCATCTGTGATTCAATGGTTTGTTTCCCTGTCTATAATACATGAAGTTTATAGAAGTTGTAAGCAATCTGTTATTTTTATACTATAAAATGAAAGTTTGTCTGAGGAAGTTAGGATGCTTCTCTGTAGGTTACTGTTAGTGTAAAATAAATAATTTATTTATGCCTATTTTAGTATGCTGGGCCTTTAAACACAATGGAGAATTTTATGGATATTGATCTAAAGCAATAGGTATTTATAGCATAATCCAGTGGTATTCCATAACCTTTTATCTGGGTCAGCTTTATCATTTGATAACTTAACTGAATAGCAAAGAAAAACCTTTCAATACAAGTAGAGTGCTGCATTTTGACCTGCCTTTTTTAAAATTAGCAGCTTTCCAATAACAATTATACCTGCCACTCTTAATCTAATGAGTATCATCCATAGGGATATTGATATTTAAAATACTAAGGTAATAGCAACAAATATTGAGCAGCATTGAAAATGGAGATTACAGTATTGTTATATTGACATGTAAAAATTATTTCAAAACTTATTTAAGTAGGTGCATTGCTTACCCAAATGTCAAAAAAACCTTTCACTTTGTTTCACAAAATGTTGGAAGTGCTTGCTGGTGTTCGGTACTGTGCGATGTCTAGGGGTATAATCATGAACAAATATAGTTTCTACTTTAGTGAAACTCATATTTTGGTAAGGGAGGAAGGGACATAAATAGTTAATTAAATTAATTAATATTTTAACCCTAGTTAAAATGTATACCAAATACATGGAGGCTAAGCCTTTGGTTTTCTTGAAGTTATAAGCAGAAGTTTGCTAGCACGCTAGGGTATAAGTATTTCCATGTAGAAATTGGGCAGCCATAACCACGAAGTAATGAAATGGATGTACAATTAATTAAAAAAGAGATGACAACTTTAAGGTGTTTTGCAAATCTGGCATATGGATATAAGAAATAATAGGTAACTAATGCTAGAAAAGTAAAGAGAGGCCTTGTATTATATTATGACAATAATCACTTACTCCATACTTAATATACTAAGGCCTTCCCATCGTTTCTCATTGAATGCTTAAAAACTTCATATTATTACCATTTAAGATAAGAGAAAACTGAGGCACACAATGAAATGAAGATCTGACAATTACATTACAAACTTACCACTGTGGGCTTGTGTTGGCAGCACTGTACAACCAACCTGGTAAAGTTTCACGACTTTGGTATATCTTTCTCTCATAATTGTATTCTTGTCAACATGTGGCAGTGTCTTGTTGAGTGGCATTCATTATTTTTATTGCTTGTTTTTGTGTGCCTTTGTGAGAATGTCAGGGCTTGAGTTAGAGAAATGAACGAACATTAAATTTCTTGTTAAATTTGGCAAGAGTGGAAGTGAAATGAGGGACATAAGATTCCAAGTTTATGGGGATAATGCCATAAAGAAAATGGCAGTGTACAAATGTATTAAACGTTTTTCTGAAGTGAGAGAAAGTGTCACTGATGCAGCGAGGTCAGGGCAGCCAGTAACAAGCACAACTGACAAAAACATTGCAAAAATTCATTGAATTGTCCGTCAAAATCATTGGCTGACTGTGAGGAGCATAACATTAAGTAAATATCAATAGGGAAAAAGGAAAATCTTAACTGAAAATCTTGGCACGAGAAAGGTGTGTGCAAAAATGGTCCCTAAGGAGCTCACTGATGAACCAAAGCAAAGAAAAGTCAAAGTTTGCCAAGACCTTTTGGAGAGGCAAAATTATGTTTTGGGCTGTGTTATCACTGTTAATGAAACATGGGTGTACCAGTGACCCTGAAACAAAGCGTCAAAGTGCACAATGGAAGTCAGTCAATTCTCCACAACAAAAAAGTTCCATCAGTTCATATCAAGCATGAAAACGATGTTGCTAAACTTTTTGGATATCTGAGGGATTGTTCATTATGAATTTGTACCAACTGGACAGTCAACCAAATTTACTATTTGGAAGTACTGAAAAGGCAGCATGAAAAAGTTAGACAAAAACAACCTGAACTTTTCAACAACAACTCATGGCTCTTGCATCACAACAATGCACCAGCTCACAGGGCACTGTCTGTGAGGGAGTTTTTAGCCAGTGCACAAATAACTATATTGGAACACCCTCCCTACTCACCTGATCTGACCCACAATGACTTTTTTCTTTACCCTAAGATAAAGGATATATTGAAAGGAAGACATTTTGATAACATTCAGGACATCAAGTGTAATACAATGGCAGCTCTGATGGCCATTCTAAAAAGAGTTCCACAATTGCTTTGAAGAGTGAACTAGGCACTGGCATCGGTGCATAGCTTCCCAAGGGAAATACTTCAAATGTGACTGTAGTGATATTCAGCAATGTGGTAAGACTTTTTCTAGGATGAGTTTATGAACTTAATTATCAGAACTTAACATTCCAAATTCACACAGCCCAAGCTACCCCAACACTATGATTGTTAATTGGGATTTTATGATGTTTTCCCTTAAAGTATTATAATATACATACCAAACAATAAAAAAAATAAAGTCTGAACTTAAGGTATATATACAAATTTACATGGTCTATGAAACATTTTAGTACTGTAATTGGAGAGAATAATTAATCTAGAATGAAAAAAAATTTTTTTTACTTCTTAGAGGAAAATTTAGATAATTGACAGTTGTTATTGATTGAACCAGAACTAAATATATACATAAAGCTTAAAAACTATAATAAAAGTGGGGACCTATTGGTTATCAAAACCAAACATGACTACCCCCAACCCTATGCAACATAGTCTAGTGGGGAAATGGACATTCATCAAATAATCATATAAATACAGAGGATACAAAAAATAAATATACATTTTAAGAAAGAAAAAAATCAGTATTAAAATTGTAATACTCAATATATACCAATAAAAAAAGATGAATACAAGTCACATTTGACTTCTGCAATTACAAGAGGTGCTCAAAGTAGTTAACATCAGTGGCCAGACCCTTCTGATTACAGTGAACTACAGCTTGAGCAATGTTGACCAAAGTGTCCACTTGTATCACTGCGCATGCCATTTCAGTTTCTTCCCAAAGTACTGCCAGTGTAGCCAGTTTTCTACAGTACACCACGTCCTTTAAGGTCCCCCATAGGTAGAAGTCAAGGGGTGTTAAGTTAGGACAACATGAGGAAACTCACCTGCACCCCTTCATCCTATCCATTGTCCTGGCAAATTCTCATCAAGGTCAGCTCTCATGTCTCAGTGGAAGTGCAGTGGGGCACCATCTTGTTGGAAGTAGAATTGGTCATTCCCAAAAAGTGTATTGCAGTTAAAATGGATGTGCACAGCATGCGTAAGTACACTTGACAAGTAACGGTATCTTCAAAAAAAGAATGGTCCAGTTAGTCCCCTTAATGACAGACTACACCAGACATTTTGAAGCCTAGTAAACCGACTTCTTTTTCCACTTGAATATGTGGATTTTCTGAACAGAAACACACAATCATGTTGGTTCACTGTTCTGTTCAATTACATTGTCATCAGACCAAACCATTTTCCGCACAAACTCTTCATCCTCTCGTACCTTGTTTTGGAACCACTCACAATACTGCACCCTTCGATCAAGGTCATTTTCATTCAGTGCATGCAGTAATCTTGGGACAAAAACTTCGGTTTTTGCTGTTTTAAGAATGTGTCATATTCTTGTTCTGCTAACTCCTGTCTCACGCGCACATCGGTTGGTACACTTCTGTGGCGAGCATGTAAACTGTCCGCCACCATAGCAGAGGCAGCAGGACTTGTTGCTGTGTGAGACCTCCCTGATTTTCCCTTGAGCATGCCACATACAGTTCCATGCGTCTAAATCTCATCATGAACATGTGCAATTGTTAGGCCTGTTGGAGGTTCTGTTGCACTCACACCGATGTGCATCCACAACATTCTCAAATTTCAAATACCACTTCAAAATGGTCTTTCGCTCCTTGAATGACAACCGTGCTTCCACTGTTTTCTTTCACTGTGCTACCTCTCATATGGTGACACTAGCATTCCTTTGATTAATACCATCTTTTGAATGAGCATCATACTACACATCAGTCCCATAATTCAATTCAAATTCAAAAAGTGACAGATTAACATTGCTTAAAATGTGTATACATTTTTTGGCATCCCAGTACATGTCAGTTTCCACTTGTAAAATGCTGTAAAGGGAGATTTCCTAGTTCTATGAGAACACATAATATACTGGGTTGTATCCAGTCAGAGAAGTTGGGAAGGATACTCTGAAAGGGACAGTCAGAATGATGTTTCATCTCTGTGAAAAGCAGCTTGACTCAGTTGAGGAACCAAAAGGATGGGATGCACAGAAAGGAAGATTTATACATAGTGAGGCTAGAAAGATCCATTCAGGTCAGGCAGTAAGTCATGTTAAGGACTTTGGTCCTTATTCTAAAATTCATGGACAGCCAATTTTTAACAGCTTTCATTAGATATATATGTAATTTGTATCCCATAAAATTCACCCATGTCAAGTATGTAATTCAATGATTTTTTTATTTGCAGAGTTGTGTAACCATCACCATAATTCAATATTAAAGCACTTTCATTACCCTAATAAGTAGGCTGACCAGATATATCATCCTAAACGGGACAGAAAACAAGGATACTTTCCTGTTTCTAATGGTTCGTATGGTCAGCATAGTCTCGCTGGGCTAAAATGAAAGTGTCAGTAGCTGACCAGATGTAACATTTGAAACAGGACAGTGCCATTGCTTTCTGTCCCATGTAAAATGGTATATCTGGTCAGCCTGCCAATAAGATCCCCCATGTCCATTTACAGTCACTTCCCATTTCCACTCCTAGACCTAGCTGAATACTAACCTACTTTGTTTCCCTATAGGATTGTCTTTCTAAACATTTCATGTAAGAACCATACAATGTGAGTCTTATGCATCGGGCATCTTTCACTTAGCATAATATTTCTTGAGGTTGATCAATGCTATTCCATATAGTGAGTTTATTCATTTTTATCATTAATTCTTGTTCCCTTGTATCTATTCCATTAAACATGTTCACCTTAAGGTAGTTTCCACTTTTTGTCTACCTGAATAATGTTGCTATGAACATTCACGATTTAAGTCTTCATATGGACCTATGTTTTCATTGAATTATATGGTAACTTTATATTTCTCTTTAAAATATTGTTAAATTGCTTAAAGTGGCTTCTCCATTTTACATTTCTACCAACAATGTATCAGAGTTCTAGGTTTTCCACACCCTGTCAACACTTGTTATTATCTGTCTTTTTTATTATAGCCATTCTAGTGGGTATCGAGTGGTATTTTAATGTGGTTTTCATTTACATTTCCTTAATGACTAATAAAAATGAACATCTTTTATGCAACTGTAAAGAAATTTGACTGTTGAAGAGAAGGGGCTTGCTAAGAAAATGAAAGAATTAACCGGACAAAAAAAACAAAAGTGTGTTATGGAAGCCAAAGAGAAAAGGAGAGAAAGATTAACAGTATTAGTGCTGCTGAGAATCCAAGGAAGTTACTTCGGTATGCTTAGATGGGGGCTTTGTGGCCTTCTGAGCAACTCATTGGTAGAATGAGGTAGACTGAAGCCAGACTAGAGAAAGTTGGAGCATGAAGAAATGAGAAAAAAGAATCTAGACAACTTTATTGGCATATTTGGTTGCAAAGGGAAGAAGAGAAATTCCTCAGCAAGTAGAAAGGGCTATAAACTTTAGAAGTCATTTTATTTTCATATGAGAAAGTTAAGTAAGTTTATGTAAAATCCATTAGAAAGAATCTAACTGAGAGGAATAGATTGGTTATATAAAAGAGAAAGCATAATTTGCAATGTAATATATTTATCTATTTATTTAGCATATACTAAGTACCTAAAATATGCATGGTGGAATATTCCTTGCTAGTACTGTGAATCATTTTAGACTCTTTTTCAATAGTAGTCTCTCAAGTATAAAATGGCTAAATGTTATTGAAAGATGTTCTTTTAAAAAAAGTTCTGTATTTATGTTTAGTTAACATATTATTCATGTTGTCTAGCTAACGTCTGCTCTCACTGAAAATCTGTTTAAATCACCTGATATCGTATTTTCAGGGCAATGCCTGTTGCCCTATTCAGATTTTCTACAACTATCTGTCCTGTAGGGAAAAGCCTTACCTGAAATCACTACCTAATGCAGCAAAACAAACAAATCAAAACAAAACAAAAGATTTCCTCATCTCACTCTTATACTTGACAGATAAGGGTTTAGTGGTATCGTGAATATCTCTCCAAGTCCTAGTTTACATAAACTTACTTTTCATCTATAATCTGGTGCATTCACTTAGGAATCTGAATCATTTCCCTTGGTTCCTTCTGTTCTATTTTCAGAAGAGAAAGGAATTGAGGAGTTATAGGAATAGAAATTAAGTTAGTGAATGCTCTCCCTCCTCCCTGCTCTTGGGAAGATGAGGGCAGCAGACATTGCTAGTTTCCTCTGTAATATCAAGTTCATTCTCATTTACTATCATTTTTCAGGGCAGCAATACAGCCAGCTTAAATTTTAAAAATCCATTTTCAGCCTAGGGATGAGATGAATGAGACATAAACAGAAGATAGCTAGAGCTTGCTGGAAAAGTTGGCTTTCCTTATTTAGATTCTGAGCATCCCACATTGCCATTTCATTGCATGCCGGCAGCGTAGATGTGATAGCTTATAGCAGCAGCAATGGCAGCATATTGCAACCATGAGAGAAAGGCCACAAGAATCATCTTTATATGCTTGAGTCACTGAACAAAATATAGTACCTCTATCTGTGGAATACATTCTTTTCTTTTTTGCTTTTTGTTGTTTGGGTTTGTGTGTTTGTTTGTTGGCATGAGGAAACAAATAAACCTTAAACCACTGTTTGAGTTTTCTTATTGCAGGGAAATAGACTGTCACTCAGATAGGCAAACTTTTCCTGAAAAGGACCAGATAATAAATGTTTAACACACTTTGTGGGCCATATTTTTTGTTGTTGCAATTTGTGACCTCTTGTATTTTAGCATGGTAAGAGCCATACAAAATACATAATAAATGGATATAGCTGTTTTTCACAGAAACTTTGTTCATTAAAACAAGTGACTAGCCAGATTTGGCCCATAGTCATAGACCTTTGCTCTAATAGAAGATGAAACTGTATTTATGTTCTAGTTAGTTATCGAAATGGTTATTTCCTATTGGCTAGAGACTATTTATGAATAAAATCAGAACTCTATGTATGACTAGAGGATGGGAGGGCAGGAGGCAAGCCACAGTTGATTAGTTTCTGTCTCTGGCTAAGAGACATCAGAAATTTAGGAGGACTTGGGAACGTCTTAATTCCTGTATTGATGCACGTGCATTCAATATAATATCAAACACATTTTATTCATTATATTTTTTTAATTCCTTTTCTGTACAAATCTGTATGTAATATTTTAAACATGTTCTAGGTCAAATACATGTTTGTGAGCTAACCTGGAAATCTAAATACTTTTTATAATATTGTTCCTATAGGAAACAAAGTCCAATTATAAACAACTAAACTACAAATTAACTCTAAGTGTATTCATAAGTTTTTAACTCTTCTTACATATAATTATTCATTATAAGCTAGAATTTTCCAGTGTGTAAAAGTGACTTCTTAGGTATTGACCACTTTAGGAAACTTCATTCATATTTTCTTTGTACTAAATATTATTTAGTAAATTAACACTCTTTTGCACCATTGGCATATACAAGTTTAGGGAATTTAATACAATTTTCATTTATGCCTAAATTCCTAGGCAATGGCTTTTACATTATGAAGCAACAACTTTAAAATACAATCTGTTGATACTAGTTGAAATATATTTAATAGACTCTATTAAGTAGTTAGTTTGTGGTAGGTTCTAGAAATAATACATCTTGATGGGATTGAGAACTTATTATTAAGCAATATGTATTTCTTAAGTTTATGTACTTTGGAGATGAAATATGTTCAGAGTACCTGGAGCAATTGAGATAATAACATTTTTAATTGCAAATTTTAAATGAAATAATTTTAATGACTTGATACTCTAGGTTTTCTTTTTCTTCTCCTCTTCCTCTTCCTCCTCTTCTACAACCTCCTTGTTTCATTCTTCGTTCCTTTTCTTTTCTCTTTTCTTCTCCTTGAATAATTCAACTTAAAATGGGATGGTAAGTTAAAATCAAATTAATTATGAGGAGCACCAGAGTGAGGTTTTTTTTTTGGACTGTGGAGATGAAATAAAATAAAATGAACAAAATGACTAATGAGAAACAATCTCTGCAAAAAATAACATGGTCAAGAAACATTTAAAGAAGTAGGTTGGTTTCTATACATAGGAATTTTAGGCCTATAAAAATGCATTAAAAACAATTCATACCAGAGTAGAAGACACAAAGATGATAAGTGGAATAAAAAGAAGCCATAAAGTGGAAAAGTATAGGATTTTTATCAACCAGAATCTAATGGAATTGATTATTCTCTTCAATCACCAGCAAGGGCTTTGGGATAGATAAAAGAATGGTGTAAGGTAGAATCCTCAAACTTATTATTGCTGCATTGTGTTCTGTGTTGTATCATTTAAAGTGTGTATATCACTCTATAAAGGGATATACCCTCAATTATATATCACGTAATATAGTGGCTTTCATTCATTTTTTGAAATTTTGGTTGCAATACAGTATTGATTTTAAAATTATCAACAATAGTGGTGTACTGGAAATGGATTTCAGAGTTATATAGTCACACAGTAAGCATAGAGTTGGTGGTCAGTAATACAAATTTTATTCTAATGGGAAATAATGATTTTTTCTGAATGCAAATGATTACCATACTGCTTTAAGGCAAATCTCACATCTCCTTTTTTTGTAATATTCTTTCTATTGACAGAATTTCTCTTAATAAACAATCTACATGTTTTTTAAATATGTACTTTACTGCTCCTGAAAAATATACTTCATCTTGGACTTCCAGAATGTTGTCATAATATACAGAACAATATTTTAAACATTGTGTGGATATTTAGGAAGAGAAATTAATGAGCTTACTTAGCCACATAATTATTTATGTATATATTAGTATATGTTATTTTATAATTTGACAGTAATTATAATATGTTTTATGATATATATCATAGTATATAGATTAGAAAAATCTATTTTTTATGATATATCATAGTATATATATATAATATAGCTAAATGAAGGATGACATTCATGTATATAGTGTAAGGAAAGTTATATTAAATACAAGGTAATTTAAACTGTATTTAAATAAATTAATGGAAATAATAAGAGATCTGACAATAAAATTCATGAACTCATCCTAAACAAACTGCTACATACCTCATTGCTGAATATCACTATGGTCACCTTCAAAGTACTCCCCTTGGGAAACTATGCACCAACGCGAGTGCCTAGTTCACTCTTCAAAGCAAGTTTGGAACTCTTTTTTCCGGAATGACCATCAGAGCTGTCATCTCTTGATCCTTGATATCCTGAATGTCATCAAAATGTTTTTATTTCAATATTTCCTTTATCTTAGGGTAAAGAAAAAAGTCATTGGGGGCCACGTCAGGTGAGTACAGAGGATGTTTCAACACAATTATTTGTTTACTGGCTAAAAACTCCCTCATAGACAGTGCTCTGTGAGCTGGTGCATTGTCATGATCCAAGAGTCATGAGTTGTTGGTGAAAAGTTCAGGTTGTTTTTGTCTGACTTTTTCACGCAGCCTTTTCAGCACTTCCAAATAGTAAACTTGGTTGACTGTCCAGTTGGTACAAATTTGTAATAAACAAATCTCAGATATTTAAAAAGTTTAGCAACATGGTTTTAACTCGATTGGACTGATGGAAATTTTTTGGTTGTGGAGAACTGACTGACTTCTATTTTGCACTTGGATGTTTTGTTTCAGGGTTACATTGATACACCCATTTTTCATCAGCAGTGATAACATGACACAAAACATCGTCTTTCCTCTCCAAAAGGTCTTGGTAAATTTTGACTCTTGTTTGTTTTTGTTCATTGGTGAGCTCCTACAGGACCATTTTTTGCACACACGTTTCTCATGGCATGATTTTCAGTTAAGATTTTCCTAACTGTTTTTCTATCAATGTTTATTTGGTCTGCCATGCTTCTCGCCATCAGCCCATGATTTTGAGACACATTTCCACAAATCTACAAATTTTTGCAATGTTTTCGTCAGTTCTGCTCGTTATTGGTCATCCTAACCTCTCTTCATCAGTGACACTTTCTGTCCCATCAGAAAAACATTTAATCTATTTGTACCTGCTGTTTTCCTCATGGCATTATCCCCATAAACTTGGACTAACATGTACCTGATTTCACTTCCACTCTTGCCAAATTGAACAAGAAATTTAATGTTTGTTCATTCAAGCTCCAACATTCTTGCAATGACACATTAAGACACACAAATGCCACTCAGCAAGACAACGCCACATGTCAACACAAACACAGCTTTGAGACTTAGATATACCATGGTTATGAAACCTTACCAAGTGTCTGTACAGTGCTGCCAATGTAAGTGCATGGTGGCAAGCTTGTGAACTTTATTGTCAGATTTTGGGTACAACAGCCCTAATGGCCATTCTGAAAAAGGAGTTCTGAGGGGAAGTACTTCAAAGGCAACTGTAGTGATATTCAGTCATGAGGCAAGTAACACTTTTTGTAAGATGAGTTTGTGAAAGTGCCCTTTGATAGATAAAGAAGGGCATAAAGAAGCCCTGACTGGATAAAGAAGCTGTGGTACATAGCACAGTGGAATTTTACTCAGCTATAAGATAAAATACTGACATTTGCAACATGTTTGGACCTTGAGATCATCATGCTAAGTGAAATAAGCCAGATAGAAAAAACAAGAACCATGACTTCAGTCATATGTGGAATATAAAACTGGAAGCAACTAAGAAATGAAAACTCACAGACATAGTCAATAGTTTAGTGGTTACCTAAGGAAAAGGGGAAGGGGCTTGGGAGAGGAAGGAGGGGGAGTAAAATATATAGTGATGGAAAGAGAACTGACTCTGGGTAGTGAACACATAATGCAACACATAGATAATGTACTGTGCAATTGTACACCTGAAACCTATGTAATCATTGCAGACCAATGTCATGCCAATAAATGTAACAATTTAAAATAAAGTTTTTGTCATTTACAGGTGTGTGTGTGTGTGTGTGTGTGTGTGTGTGAGTGTGTGTGTGTGTGTGTGTGTGTGTGTGTAATTTTATTTAAGGGTTTATTTTCATTTTTTAAAAGGTCTAGTTGTGGGCCATAGTTAAATAATTTGCCTTATAATTAAGCTAGTCTTTAGCTTTGGATTCATGGAAAATTAGAGATTCTACAGCCAGATAACTGATTGACCACATGTGAAAGTGTTTTTAAAAAGAGTTATTCAAAATATTAGTTTTCTCATCACCCAAAATAGAAGAGATTGCTTCACCTGTATTTATCTCTTAACTCTATTTATTACAATATTTTGAAAAAGATGTGTTTTGTTGGTCCTCTTCCCATTTTGGTAGTTTTTTGGGTTTTTTTTACAATGATAAATTTCATCTAAATGACTTAACCTTATCTTTCTGCTTGGCTAGTACATATAAAATACAGACTATAAATTATAGAATTTATTCATTTCTAAATTGTAGAAATTGAATAAAACTCACAACATAATATTTTTCAATCTAACATTTGCCAGTATTTTTTATGTACAGCACTGGAATCTCACCTTGACATGACAATTTATATTTCTGCCAGAGCTTAAAAGGAATTGTTCTCAAACTCTGGTATACATCAGCTTCATCTGAGGAGTCTTTGAAAAATACTGAGGCCTGAATTTGATCTCAGAATCAGAGGATTCTGGAGTGGGTCCCAGGCATCAGTAAGTCTAATACAGACAAATTCTGCAATAATACATACATAATATATATTTTATGATTTCTTACCATGTACAAATGTTAACATGTATTTATATATTAAATTTCTAGAGCCATTTCATTTATGAAGTATGCAGTCTGATTATAACTATTTTAAAACAGAAAACTGAGACATAGGGAAGTTCAGTTTCTTGTTCAAGGTTGTATAATTTGCAAATAAACAATGGAGCCCAGGTGCAAACCCAGTGGACTAGCTCGTAGGCCCATTTTCTTCAGTCCTATACTCTACTACTTCTCTAGTTTTCTGTTTTCAAGGAGCAGCAGAATAGCTAAGGAGATAAAGAACTATAATATATTTAAGTGTTACATTGTGTAGTACTGTCAACAGGGAAATAAGATTTTAGGGGGAAAAAATGTATATTACCTGAAGCAGAGGAAGAGTGGTTCAATGAGTTGTGACTTATTGGTGGAGGCCACTAGAGAGAAAACCGTGGGTCCCACCTTGAAACTGGTTCTGTTGTTATTAATTTAATATAAAGTTATCTGTTGAAAATTATAGACATGATGCCAACATTTCTGATAGTTTAAATATGTAGTTATACCAGTCAAACATTGAATACACATGACTTTTTTGCAATGGGGGATATTTTTATGTGTTTTGCTCCTTACTGCCACTAAAGAATTTGCTAGTGCTTGGTGTATATCTCATCTAGGCTGTAATGGTTAATGGTGCATTCAGATTACATTCACACTTTAACTTCTTTTCTACATTTAAATCTCCTTGAAAGTGGGAACTGTGGCCTCATCATCTTTGTAGTCTATATAATTCATGAAAAATTATATGTTGAATTTATAAATGAATGAAGCTTTCATCAGAAATCAATAAAAATGTTGTTACAGTGATCTTCTAGGCATTTTAGTGTGGCAGGAAAGGGTACTTAGACTAAGGCTACAATACTTTTAAGACATATTGCTACTGAAAATGCTGGTATGATATATGATAAAGTAGCTTGCACCAGAAAGAAAATCATCAAGGAGGCTGCAAAGAAAAAGAAATTCTTCTTTCACCAAGAAAGTTTTGCTAAGAAAAACATTCAGCTGAGCAGCAACAAAAAAGTGCTTGCTGACTTAGGTGTTCTGTTGACCCAAGTTCCCCATCTCCTCATAGGCCAGTAACTTGCAACTACACTTAGAGTAGCCAGTCTGCACTTAAAGTGGCACTGTCTAAAACATTTTAAGTGACAATAACTTTATTTTGTCTTCATTTCCTTTTATACAGCTGTGACTCTAAATCAGTTTTAGCAATGATCACATATTGCTTATTCAGTCCATACAACTTCACATACCTATTTTCACCTTCATGCCCTAGACCACTCTGAAATATATTATTTTTTTTAAAGGATTTATATTGAATGCCACTTTACCAGCAGTTTCATAAGCAGCATAATTTAAATGAGAAAGAGATGGGAAAGGACCATGCTTATTGATAAGGTACTAGTCAAATAATAGCCCATTCATGTAACAAATACAATACAGCTGACAAATGAGCTATGCGGATCTGTATGTGTTCAATGATACAAGTTAATAAAATGCACTGTAAATGAAAACATCAAGATTTTGAACTATGTTATTAGAAAAACACCATTTGTATAAAAATGTTTCATACACTTGTGTTTATCTAGACTATTTCTGGAAGAATATTAAAGAAACTACTGTAAGTGGATACTCTAGGGAAGAAAAGCTTAGTGACATGGGGCCAGGTTGGGAGATATTTTCAGTTTTCACTATATATAATATGTACTCTTTTGTACCTATTGAATTTTGTAGCATATACATTCATTTGCCATTTCTTTAAAAAATGTAATTTTAAAAACCTATGCTCACTTTGACCTCTTCTAATACCTGCATGTTCTAGGACTACTGCCCACTGAGTAGATCCCTAAGATCTTTTCTTTGTTATGGCTCGTCGTAGATTCTCAATAAACATAAAGTGAACGAGTGACAGCTCAGCTTTCCTGCTCTTGGTGTCCACTCTCACCGAGTCCCGGCATCTAAAATGATTGCATTACAGTTGAAAAAAGATGGGAATTAGAACTTAAAAACTCACCCCTTTGACCTTTAAACACTTTACCTAGAGCAGCGGTGTCCAACCTTTTGGCTTCCCTGGGCCAGGTTGGAAGAATTGTCTTGGGCCACACATTCAATACACTAATGATAGCTAATGAGCTTTAAAAAAAAAAAGTTTACAAAAACATCTCATAATATTTTAATGTTTTAAGAATTTGTATTGGGCCAAATTCAAAGCTGTCCTGGGCTAGAGGTTGATCATTCCTGACCTAGAGATTTTACCAGGAATTGCTAACTCCTATAGTAATTCGTTAAATACCCAAACAATTGGTTACTAACCATCTGATGATAATAGAGAAGAAAACTTCATTCTTAGAAAGACGTATTATCAGGTCATTTTAACAGAGATATTGGGAATATTGCTTTAAAGAAGGAGGCCATTATTAGCTGATCAAATAGTGGAATAGCGACTTTTGTTGTTAACTTACAAATACGAGTGTACTCGACTGGGACCCCAATTCAGGATGCTTTCTTTTCTCTGCCTTGTCAGTTCAACATATGTTCCCTTTTTTTCATGGAAATTTCAAGTTGTCTTTTCAGTTATTATGCTTAAATATGTATATTTAGAAATCCATTCTGTGATATACCTTTTTTATTATAATGTGCATTTTACATTTTGAATAAAATCATCCTAATTGGTATGTTAAATAAATAGCAATGGAAAAACATAATTTTTTATTTTGAAAAAGGTAAATTCATTTCCCACTGATTTTCTTCAACTGATTATTATAAATGAGATTTTATGTTTGTTTTAGCTACAGATCATGCTTCTCTCAAACCAGAAGTAATTTGACAGACATCTATTACAAATTGATTGCTCATAATTTGCTGTGGGCTCAATTGCCCATAGTTCTGTGCTTTCTTTTCTTAGATCAAATTTTATATTTATTGCTCATAATATTATTACTAATGTTTTTTTATAGTCAGGAAATTGAAGTTTAGTGAAATCACATATTAGAATTTTTTACATATTTCTACATACCCCCAAAATGGAATTGATATGTTACGTGATAAGTCCACTGGATCATGTGTACTTATGCCCTAGTGTTTTGTTATTGAAGTAAACTTGTATGTATTTTTATATGTTTTTTGTAGTGCTAAAATGAAACACCTGTGGGGAAGAGTGAGGAAGTTAAAAGTTTGTGCTATAAAATACGAAACTCCTAATAATACACACATCTATGCTTTCAAAGCAGTGCTTAAAATGAATTCCATACTGTGTAGCAACAAAAGTGTTCAGTAAAAGACTATTATTCTATTCTTGTCACATTTACATTTGACTGTGATCTAAAGATTTCTTCATTTTCACTTTTTGTATTTATTTAATGGAAACCTAACAAATGTCAATAGATCTAACAACGTAAAATGCATGGCAAAAGGTCATTTCATGCTTGTTGACCCATCTTAACCTCATTGTATTTTCTAGAAATACAAATATTATTTTTCCATTCATCATTCTTTGCTGAAATTCTATGGGAGCATTTAAGTGTAATAAAAATGATGACTAGTATAAATAACTACTTTTCAAATTAAATATTAAATTCATGAGCTTCACTGAAGTTCTACCACAAAGAATGTGTCTTGTAAATGTGTAATGGAGATTTATTTCCTATAAGACATTATGTTTTGAGTCATAATCAGTATCAAAATGTCTGGACTTCATTCTATTTCAGTATCAAGTTTAACATATCACATTATTAAATTATCCTGTTACTAAACTTTTTTCATAGACTTCATAAATAGTCCATGAAGTCTGTTGTTTTCCTTACTATATGTATTGGTTTTCTATTGCTTCTATAAAAATTACTACAAAAACTTAAAACAGCACCTGTTATTATCTCCCTGTTCTGTGAACAGAAGTTTGGGCATAGAGGGTTCAGCTGCATGCTCTACTGACAGCCTCCCTGGGTGAAATCAGGTTGTCAGCTGGGCTGGGCTCTTATCTGTAGACTGAAAAATCCACTGCCGAGCTCGTTTATATTGTTGTCAGAATTCAGGGCCTCTGGCTTGTAGAACTGAGGTCTCCATCTCCCTGCCTCTGTCAACCAGTCTTTGATCCTCGAGGCCAGAGCCCGTTATCTTCTCCTTTCCCACGTGGTACCCTCCAGCAATGATAGGTTGCTACGCTCTCTCATGCTTCACGTCTCTCTGGCTTTTTGTTCTGCAGCATCTCTCTGAACCTGGCTGGAGAAATTTCTCTGCTCTTAAAGGATGATGTGATTAGATTGGACCCACTGGGAAAAATCCAGGATAATATCTTTATTGTAAGGTCTATAACCTTAATTACATCTGCACTGTCCATTTTGCCATATACTGATTCACATTCACATAGTCCAGAGATTAGACAAAGGACATCTTTGGAGGGCCATTCCCCTACTACACTATGTTTTAAGATTGTTTTCTCCCCCCACTTTGTGCTAGGAAATTGTTCCATACATATTGGTAAACTTAACATTTTAGTGAGAAAATTGAGCCCTTATGAATATATTTCATCTTGTAATTTAAATATATATTTTGTACTTGGATTTTAATTGGAAATCAATTCAGATAAAAAATAGTGCAAAAGTACTTGAAGTTCAAAATCTGTAAAATTTTTATTGGTTCTGCTCTGTACATAAACCCACCATTCTTATGCATTATGTTTTAATTCAAAGCCTCACACTAACAAGCCCAGCCCACGAATTTACTTTCTGGCCTGTTATTAGAGTTCTGTTTCTCTGTTGCATCAACTTTATCAACTTTATTTTTAGGCTGTTGAGATTCACGCCTTTGAGAATTTCCTAAGATCATCTCTCACTGTCATTTGTACAGACTCCACATATGAGGGCTGTCTGGAAAGTCAGTGTCCAGACATGTAATATGAAAAAATTGATGCATTTATGCCTGGATTTTTTTATGGACAGCTTTCATATGCCCTTAGTAAGTGAAGATGTTTAAGGAAAAAAAATATATTCCATATTTTTTTCAGTTGAAATTAATTTTTAAATCTGAATAGTTCTAGAAATTTAGAAGAGAAATTAATCTGTTAATAATTTGTTAGAAACCCTACTAAAAATTCATGTTTAAAAGCTCCTCTCCATGTAGTATTTGTTTTCCTACACTTCCAGATTCAGGGAATTTATTATTGTTGGTTATTACTTATTAGCTTCATATACATTCCAATTACAATATATTTTATTTCACTTTGATAATTGTGAAAATGATAATTTAAATGTCATAACACCAAATTGGCTTCCAACTATGTATATAATTTAATTATATAATGTAATATATGCATATTTTTTTCAAAATGAACTGTAGATTGTAATAAATTAAATATTTTGGTTTAAGTGTATTCTTAGCAAAATTATCACAATGTGATTATTACTATATTAAAATAATAACCATAGAAATCACTGAATTTTTAAGATTAGAGTTTCTTATGCAACCTCAATTTTACCTGTACATATAACTTTATTTGAAAATAATGATCCTATTAGAATCTGACTAGCTTAGAGGTATTTTTGTTCATAAGTTGTAAATCCTGTGGGTTGTATATGTTTTTATGCTTAACATACGTAAACTCAAGGGGAAATAACATCAGTTTTCCTATACCAAAATATTATATTTGAAGGACATAAGACAAGGAAAGATTTTTCCTATCATACAATTTACCTCTTCTCAAGGGCCATGTGCCAGTATTTATATCTCTGATTCTCTTAAATCTGTGACTTGATACAGTATCAGCAAGGGATAAATATTTTTAAAAAGGAAATATACTGGAAATCAGAAGTATAATCACTTAGAGTTATAGCACCTTGTTCAAAAGAAGGAAAATATGTTGTAGTATACTGCACTGTCTGTGATATGGGTTTCAAAATGCTATATATTTCAAATATATTTTTAGGTATCTTTTACCCCCCAGTCCTCAATTACCATAATTTTATTGGTTAAAGTTCTTTTCCAGGATGAAATAATTAATATAGTTTTAGTGTATAACTTGCTGAAATCGTCTTATTCTATACTTAGATCTTGCTGCAACATATCAGAAACTAAATGAGGTACATTTATACCCCAAATCTCTCATACCTTGGAGAATTCAGTCCTATCTACTTCACTTAATATTTAGGGACAGAAAGTTATCAAAATGCCGTATAGTTTTACTTAACTGAAAATCACATTAAGTTCTGTGTGTTATTTGAAGGAGACCTAGAGATTGGTACCTACTAGCTCTCTGACCTATTTCCAGCTAACGTATTTCCCAGTGGCCTACACGATGTCCTAAACCAGCAGCGCCTTATTGGGTAATTCATTGCATTAACTATTGCAGTATTCTTACCTGCGCTGAATTCTAGTTTTTACTAATTTAAATTAAAATATGGAATTTTCTGAATGATTTTAAATAAATTAGACTCTTAGAGATTATTTGTTCAGTAGAATCTCATCCTACGATTAGCTGAGGTTTGTTTTCCGAGGCTTATGGCTCAAGGGAGCAGCCTCCCCAACATCGCATTTGCTGAGGTATGTTAACCGTCTTCTGGGCCGAGAGGCAAATCACTTTAGAAACAAATGCTTCTTCACTGCGTATATTCAGGTTTTAAAATTTGTGGCAAAACAAGATTTCTTCTTAGAAATTTTCTTCATTGGAAACATATCAAAATCACATTTAGTCTGTAAACACAGTGTGTTGAGTACTTTAGCTGTATCCCCAGAAAGTTGTTTCACTTAATCTGCCCTAGTTACGCTTTTGTTGCTAATCTGGGAGGAAATGGCAGTCATGCATCTTCCATGTCCTTTCCTTACAACTGCCAGGCCAGAGAGAAGTGAAAAAACAAAACAAAACAAAACTGGTTTTGAGACATTGATACAAGAAAATATTAAAAAGCAGGAGAAACAAAATAAAGCCAAAGGGATAAACATCAGAAGCTTGCTTAAACAGCTTTGGTCCCATATAATTGCTTTTCTGTCAGCAGGATTATTAACAAATTTGAACATCTGAAAATTAAATTAACAGCCTGAAAATATTTTACAGAATGAGATAGAGCATGATACATGAAACATAATGACCTCACTGAAATTCAGCCAAGCCAGTGCAGTGACTCATTTAGACGGAGAAGACAACTAGTTAATCATCACTGAGCAAATTAGACAGAGCAAATTAGTTGCTACATTCCACAGTCTTAGCTACCAAAAAGAGTATAGGCCACTAATTAGAATAAAAGAACTCTAAGCATATTATTATCTATATAGAAAGAAAAAGTAAAATTGTAGTTTGAGTCACTTCTATCAAAGCTTGAAGCCTCGGTTGCATAGGTATAAATTACATGTGTAAGGGTATGAATGTGTTTGTGTGTGTTTTTTCACGCACATATTTTCAATAGTAGCAGCCCTAACATTTTTCTTGCCCTCGACTGAATTAAGTGTAAAAAAATGCCTTCCAAGGTGACTTGGAATTATTTGGGAATGCACACACACACACACACATACACACACACAAAACATAAAAATATTTTTTAGAAAGTGTGACCCCTTTAATTGAAAATTAAAATAGCTATTTCATATACTTTTTCTTGCACGGTATTATTTTTTTTTCTTCTAAAAAGTGTATTGCTGTTGCATGTGAAATAAATATTTGGACTTAGTTTATCACTGGAGATTAATCTGAAATCATATTTTGTGGCCTTAATTAGCATTCATTTGCTTAATTGTCATTCTCAGCCCCATCATTTCCATTTTTCACTAACTTGAACAATGCTATCTTCTGCTGTTTGCACTTTAATTTAAATTTCTATTAAGGTTTATGAACAGTAATAAGGTCCTGTTTGAATATTCAGTAGCTTCTGAATTGTGAGCTATGAAAAGGTGCTTTCTTTTACCTTAATGAAACTGGCACAGCATGGAACTGATCAGTTGTGACATTTGATTTGAAGCATCCAGTGAATTTTCTCATTGTTTATTGACACATCTTGTCCAAACAGCTCCCTCGCAAGTGAGCGGAGTAATGAAGGAGAGAGTGCTGCAGCGGAGTGTGGAGCTTTCCTGGCAGGAACCAGAGCATCCCAATGGAGTCATCACCGAATATGAAATCAAGTATTACGAGAAAGTAAGTGCTAAGAACAGCTGAAATGTACATGTGCGACGTGTCACATGTCATCCTGCTGCACTGTCGACTTAAGTTAGTCATTATGCCAGCCCTTTGGAGGTACTTCAAAATCCATAGTTAATTTTAGCCATTTTAATAACCATCTCACTGAATCTCTGGTTCATTATTATACTTATTTTTTCTGTGTTTTAAATTTCTGTTATACAAATAGAAATATTCCACTAATATTATATTTATTTATTCAATTTTGGATATCATAGTAATTAGATGTAGACTGTTTGAGTACCACAGAAACAACATAGCCCAATGCGTTTTTTGAAAATGTTTCTTTTAGGATGTCTTTAATGATTTATTTTATTTATGTGATTTTAGTAATAATGACGGTGGCCTCAAATAATTTAATAATTAAAAAATAAGATTATTTTAAGATTATTTTCTGCAATTAACTTATAATAGTCTCAAAACTTTAGAATCACATGATGATATTTCACTGCTTTAAATTCCTCCTGAAATTTACTTCATGTATGTTATATTAATCATATCCACCATTTCTTTACACTCCTCTCTCCATGAAAAATAGTATGGCTAAATCCCAAGTGCTGGCCCATTTATCTCCATAATGGCTAAATTTTAGTAAAGCATATGAATGTATTTATTTCTGACCCATCTGGAGAGAGGGGGAGGTGGTGCATCTGTTCACAACCTACTATCTAGGCTCTACCTTGCAGAAGGGCCTAGTTCAAGATATGAAACATGGAAACTATTGCTATTACTAATAGTAATGGTAATAATGTGTTACTATTATTGACTTAAATGAATTAGCTGAAGTGCTGTAATATATATAACCATGTTAACCATTTCAACAACATTTTAAAATAGGAGCCTAACGCTTTGGAAAAACTTGGGGACTGAATCAACTTGATTGAATAATTAAAATACACATAGTACATTGACAATAGATATTTTTTGCCCTTTGAAGAAAAAGCAGATCATTTAAGTTTCATTTCAATGTTCAGATTAAGTTTACAAGATTTTGGCTTATTATTTTCATTATCAATTCATGACTTCCACAGCTGAAGTTGCATTTTAAATACCTCATTTTTGTACTAGGGAATACATTTTTTGTTCCATCAAATGTGTTTTTGAGGGAACACTTGTTTATAATGTTGGTTTTATGTCTGTTTCCCAATTAACTCTAACAGTTATACTACCTTCAGAAATTTCATCAGATTTCAAAACCAATAAAGTACATTTTTAAAATATAACTTAGGTAGTAAATGAGAGTGAAGTTTCTTACAATGCAACAAGTTACTTTGGCAATCCTTACTCTAGAATAAATTTGCTCAAAGTTACTTCTCTATTTTTCATGACAAAAACAGAATATATCTACATTCCCTGAATTTATAGATTAGGCAATTATTAAAAGAGAATAATGATATCACATCGTAATATATGTAAACATGTGATCTCTATATATCATTGTGTCATCTAAGTCATGCCTAGTTCTTTTACTTGATATAAATACATATTTATGATACCAACTATCATTTTTATGAATGATTATAATGAAGGCAATCACATATCAGCTTTACTAAATCTATTTTAAATGTAAATTTATTTACACTTTTCATAAATATCAATGTGAAGTCAAGGCAAACAACCAGACTCACATTTTCAGATTTCAATGAATAGTTTTATTGCCAGAAACAATTGAGCACAGGTATTTATTTTAAGACAAGTAAGAAACTGTCTAAAATTATATATTTTGATAAGTAGTTTTTATAACTTTTTTCATAAGTAGCCCATTATAGTCATATCAACTAACTTTTAATGTTTTATTAATTTGAATATTGCTTTGATGGAGTTTTTTAATCTTGAATTTTTATTTTTATGTCATTTTGGTTTATTATGTATAATATAAACATACACATATTTTAAACTCTGCAAACCTAAGTTTTCATATCTGAAAAATGAGGAAACTCAACTAAATGATGTTTAAAATACTATCAAACCATAAATTATGTAATACTTTAACTTTCATGTGAGTGGTTTTAATTTAAAATACTCCCTTAAATACTATATTATAAAAGTGGTTTCATTCTGTTGTATGTGCAGTCTTTAAGGAAAACAATAATGTCACTATGGTACTTTGGTTAGCTAAATTTCTTGATTTAGTAGCTTTGTTCATTTTTAGCATGTTTTTTTGCTTGGTGAATAACGTTCAGTAACAATATTAGGAGTACTGCCTTATGAAATAAAGACCTCTACAAAACCATAGATTTGTAGCCCTACCCATGTTTTGGTCATAAGGACATTTGATTATCTTGATCGCTAAATAGTTCTCGCCCTATGTCCTCTCCCAGCAAAGCAAAAACTCAAAACTTCAGAATTCATTTAACAAAATTATTTCTCTTTGAAATTGAAAGAACAAAGGCCTGTGTTCACATTTACATTTTTATATTACCTTAGAAACAACTCAATGCCACAATATTCCACAGGTACACTGTAGTCTTTATAAAAACAATGCAGCCCATTGAAACAAATGGCAAGAATTGGCTGTCACGTTGCCTGGTTGCAATCACAATTAAATGTACCTCCTATATATTGTTTCCAGGATCAAAGAGAACGCACCTACTCGACATTAAAAACTAAGTCCACTTCAGCCTCCATCAATAACCTGAAGCCAGGAACGGTGTATGTCTTCCAGATTCGGGCTTTTACTGCTGCTGGGTATGGAAAGTACAGCCCCAGGCTTGATGTGGCTACATTAGAGGAAGCTACAGGTAAAATGTTTGAAGGTAATTACCACCTTTGGTTTGAATTCTTATTCTGTATACCTCTGAAATATATGTTTTTTAATATTGTGGGTGGTAATTTGGTTCAAGATAATTTTAACTTTTAAAGGTGACTGTATGTGCCTATATATGTACTTTGTAAAGGTTATTCAGAATAATAATTTAAAACATGCTGTTTTGTTTTGCAATGTTAGAACCTGGTGATTTAAATTAGTCTCTTTAATACATACTGGATTTATTTTAAACACACACACACATACACACTAACTTAGAAACAAACAGAAGTAGGACTTGATCAATTATGTACTGACACAGGCTGTTTATGCAGACCCCAAAATAAATCTTCTGTAGTTGGGTTAATCAAAGCAGCTTTTTTTTGCAGAAATCCCAACTGAAGCCAGGATGTACACCAGGGTGGGCCAGAGAAAGAAGATGTAAGAATCTGTGTCAGTTTAAGTTACTTACCTTTTAGCAATGATTTCAAAAACTGAGTTCAGGACAATCTTAGAACTTGTATTTGTTTTTATTTTAATCATTCCCTTTTTCACTTTTTGTGAAACATTTCAAACATACTAAAGAATATATTTAAAAATATATGAAATATTAAGAATTATATTTAAGTGAATATCTTTGTATCTACCCCTTAGCTTAAAAACAAAATAGCACCAAGATCTTGAATCTCTTGTATCATTGTGTTTATGTTTTATAATGTGACATAAGAACATAGGAAAAATACCTGTGTCTGTGGGGTATTGCAAATAAGCAGATGTATTTTAGGATGCAGTTTCCAGTTTTAAGTCAGGGTGCAGTTTCAGAACTGTGAGTACCACTGCTGGTTGTTCTTCAGGTAGCTGAGGTCTCAAAGGGTGTTTTTGTATTTTGAAATTTTTTTATTTCTCCTGATATTCAGGCACATGCTCAGGCACATGGTTAACCCAGCTGTTACCGCTTTATCTCCTTGACAATCTAGTGTTCCCCCAAAATACTAAGCAAAAGTGAGAGGAAAATATTTATATGATTTTATTTCCTCAATTTTTAAAAAGTTTTTTAAATAATTTAAATTAATGCAATTTTGATCAAAGAAATATTTTGACTTCAGAAAATATTTTTATGGATCTTTAAGAGGTAAATTGATAAATATCCTTTGCATTAGTTAATGTTTTAAATTAATCAGTAACTCTCAGAACTTCACATAATAAAACATATACTGAAATAAATTTGAAATATAAATAGTTTTATAGAATTGTAAACCTAAAAGCAACAATTTTTAAAAAGTCATATAATTTGGTTTTATAAAATTAATGCCAGTTTGCTTTATTATTTTTTAAAGTGAAGTATGTGAGATTAAAAATGAGAATAAGTTCAATGGCCCCCGAAACATTAAAGAATTTTAAGTTAATATTTCAATATTTAAACATTTGAATGGTCTTATGTTAAATATGTTCTTGTTACCTTCAATTTAGAATGATCTCATGATGTTACTTTATGGTTTCTAATACATTAAAACATTTCAAATGATTTTTTTTTCATATTCCAATGAATAAACTTAAATTAGAAACATCAATTATTTATCTCACACTTACCTTCACATTTTTTATCAGTTAAAACTTTAGGTTTAAAAACTTTCTAAATATTTTCAGGGTATGTTTGAATATATTTTCAAAATAGGTTTCAAAGTAATAGGTTTCAATCTATTTTCAAAAGTGGTTTGAAAACTTTCTAAACTATTATTTATTGAGTGCCTAGCTTCATATATATTATTTTCATTATTTAAAAATGAAGTAAATAAGACTCAGATTAAGATGAAATATTGGAACCCGAATGATCACATGAAATACATGTTAAAAATTGATTTTTGCATTAGAATGAATTTTGCAATGTTTAGCATCAGAATATTCTCTTCTCCTGGAATGTAAAGTTGATGCAAGAATAATCATACCTCCTTTCCTTACTGTTGACTTGCCAGTGCCTGCCACAGTGCTTGACATACAGAAGACATTCAATAAATAAGCAAGGAACAAATACCTCAGTCCTCAATTTAGACAGATTATCAGTATCAGTCAGTTCTTGTAGATACATTCCTGGTTTCACATCTCAGCTCTGCCATGTCCAGTTGTGCTGCTTCTTTGTAGCCTAATTGCTAAGAGGGCAGCACCCAATTACAGGGCATTCTGAGGATTAAATAAGTAAGGCACAGAAAGTGCCTAACACACCATCTCGAGTGTCAGATTTTGTTAGCACAACCATTTCAAGCTTTTTGATCTCAAGAACCCTTATAGGTTATTAAAAAATATTGAGAACTCCCAAAGAGAATTTAATTCTATGTATTATCTGTCAATACTAACCACATTAGAAATTAAAACATTCGGTGCTGGTGCTGTCAACGCTGTGGCCTGGGTTCAATTCCCTGCCAGGGAACTACCCACATACAAAAAAAACAAACAAAAACCAAACAAAAAAAACAAACAACAAAAAAAAGAAATTAAAACAGATATTTTTAAAACACTAAAACAGACCAACACATTTTCTTAGTCATCAGAGTAATTGATGTCATCACGTCAAAATTTCTGAAAAATTCTGTGCACTTGTGAGCATATGGGAGTGAAAAAGGTAAATACATATGAAAATAGTTTCGACCTTGCAGATCCCCAGGAGAGCTCTTCAGGGACCATCAGAGGTTTCCAGACTACCTTTTGAGAAATACTGATTTAGTACAAGGTATTGTGCTAAGAATTAAGGATGCACACAGACACATGACACAGTTGATACTCTCAGTTTAAAGTTTAGTGAGAGAGAAACTTGTACACAAATGCAGGCCATGCAGTTAATTGCTGAGAGAGTGCATGGCCCGATGCTATTAGAGTGTCAGGAAGCAGTGACTCACTATGCTAAAAAGGAGGGCAAAAGGGAAGATGCCACCAAAGAGAATCCGAGAAATCACTCGAACACTGTTTGAAAAGAGAAGATAAACAGATTATTCCATTGCACATACAACCTAACACCCCCTTCTATGCAGAGTCAACTCTGCTGTTTCAGCAGTTTTTAAACCATGGTATGGTGATTATGACACTTACGAACTACTTTTAAAATTTATTACCCATGAAATAGATGAAAATATTAACCATAAATGTTGACTATAAAAAGATTAAAGCGTGACCCTGACTATATATAGAAATATATAAATAAACATTCACAAATTCTTATTCATCATTCACCTGAGTTCAGTTTTGTCATTGGAGTTCTGTTTCCGAAGCTAAGGGCAAAACTGAGCCTAAGGTAAGGACAGAATTATACGCATGGGACACATCAGTCAAATGGAAACTATTTCTGTGCATATGTGTATAATTTTTTCCTTCCTCATGAACCAACTACTCCATTATTTTCTTCTCTAAATACATAAAAAGACAGATGAAAACAAGAAACAACCAAACTATGCCAAACAAAAATACTTGAAGTAATTTTTTTCTCTGTTGAATGATAATAGGTTGTAATTCAGAAATAAAGCTTAGAAGTTGTTTTCTTTTTTACCCCCTGTTTAGTTTCCTTGGGGAGTAAATCAGCAGGTGCTGAATTAGAAAGTATGTATACCTTTGTTCAGAAACTATCTATTACACCAGAGCAATTTTTACTGTTTTTCAACATAAAAGCTATCTATAGGGATCATAGGTATATAGAATTAAGGGATGAGTTGTCAAAAGGAGGAAGACACAGATACACTAATAAAGGCCAATCAAACAAACAGAAAAATTTAATGCTTTCTATTGTGGCAAGACATACTCTGCCTACATATAGTTCAGGGCTTTGGAGACCCAGTCCCTTGCCACCAAAAGAAGGAGTAGTATTTTCCATCCTGCCTTAAATGAAAGATCGCAGCCATTGGTTGTTTCAGAAATAAGCAAACTATATTAGTTTGACACTCATGTGTTACATGATATTTGCAACTGAATCATTTATTGGAATATACATTTTCATGGTTTCACACTTCTTTGATTATTTTATAAAGTTTACACTGATGCCAAAATACAGTACTCTGGGGAAAATAAGACAATTGTGAATTACGATATATGGAAAACTTCACTAATGTGGAAAAATGGAAGTGGGCAGTGACTTGATGAAGAATTGGAATCAGAGGGTGCTTTAAAGACCTGGAAACATACCCTTCCCTAAGAGACTCCCAGAAATATCCAGTCAGACTTGCTTTAATGAACACAGAAAAATCCCTTAGCATTGTAGACCAAGTGTCTACAATTAGAAAATGCTGAAATGTTTTCCAAAAGTACTTGCAGAAAGTTTGCTCTTTCATAATCTACCTTCTCTATAATGTTAAACTCTCATGTGTGTATTGCATATGCTCTCAAATCAATGCAAGTAATTCTGCTCCTTTTCCTGAATTATGGTACATTTTAAATTCATGATGATTTATTATGATCACATGCTAATTTTTATTTTCTATTGATGATATGAGAAATAAAGCATTTAAGGTGCTTTGAAAAATGCACAGAGTATGTATTTTGGTTCCTCTTTTACATACCAGAAAAACAGACATAGAGGGATCAAATACCTTGCTGAGGAAGATCTCTACCTACTGATTCTTAATTAAGTTTCCAAGAACTAAGCAGAGATAGCCATTCAACAAGGCATTTTACAGGTTTCTTTTATAGCTGAGGAGTATAAAGTAGATGAATATATTGTCCTTACCGTGTTTTTAAAATACAAAAATAAACATTTAAACTTACATTACAATATAATGCATTTATTTAAAATTACAGCTGAATTCAATAGCATAGATATCTCTTGCTGATAAGGTTTTGTTTAACCTCTCAAGTTCTTGCACGGCACTGAGTGTTTCTGAGCCCGTTTCCTCTGTTTACAGCTACAGCCGTCTCCAGTGAACAGAATCCTGTTATTATAATTGCTGTGGTCGCAGTGGCAGGGACCATCATTCTGGTGTTCATGGTCTTTGGCTTCATTATTGGAAGAAGGTAGAACACATTTCTTCTAATCTCTAGCACAAAATGTATTGATTTTTCAGAATTATCAGCCCATTACTTATGGTTTAGTATATTAGAATAGTAAATGCAAACATTCTTTGTCTGATATGAAACATTAAAGGTCAATAAATTTTCATTCTCCCAAGGTCAAAACACAGTGTGAGCTTAATTACTGCCTTTAGTTTAAGAGGATGAGTATTGTAATTTCTTCTGGATTAATTTATTCTTTTAGTAAATGGTTTTTGGAAACCATTTAAAATCTGCTGTTATTACTATTGTTTTTGTTTTGCAGAAAAAAGATTATAAGTAAACACTTACTCATTGATAAATCTAAATTTATGGTATATGTTTCTTCTACATTTTCTTACACAAATACTTTATATTCTATGACTTTTAAATCATGTAATTGCTATATATCATTATTAAATGAATTTACAACTATGGACAGGAAGTTTTTTGTTTTGTGTATAACGCTAACTGGAATGTTTTCAAATAATTAAGGTATATTGTATTGAATTTTAAACATGTAATGTAAAATCATTGACTGTGTTTGTCACAAATTTGATTTTTTTTCTAGGCACTGTGGTTATAGCAAAGCTGACCAAGAAGGAGATGAAGAGCTTTACTTTCATTGTAAGTGTTTGGCTTTTTTTTTATTATGCACCCTAGTTAATACAGAAATCTGGTTGCTAACATTGGCATGAATAATTTCCTAATACATCATGCTTGAAATTACGTAATGAGCTCAAAGTATTGCTTTAAAGCATTTGACAGGCTATTTAGAATGAAAATTGTATTATATTAATTTCAAAAAAATAAAATATATTCTGAAATGTAACCTTATAAAGAATTTTAATGTAACTGCAGGATATTAAGGTGCTTTTATGTCAATTTTTCCTTTTGCAAACATTGCCCAAATTTTTCATACCTTTTTTTAATGATAACCTGTTAAATGTTGCATGGCCCATGTTCTAGCTAAGGATTAATTTTGAATTAGAAGAATAGGCCCTTTTTTTCCACCCAATGAGTGATGCTACCTTGAAAGACTAAGCTAAGGAGCCTCTTTCTTTCAACTACTGTACGTTGTCTATCACTGATAGATATGTCACCAGACATAAAAAGTGTAACAGTAGGATTTAGTCCTCCAATGTTTTCCTGTGGATTTGGGTTGGCTGATCCTTAAAAGTTCATTTTAGAAATCATATTCAGAGGAGAGCTTAGGTAATCAAAGAAAATAGATGTTTATTTGCATTAACCTTATTTGTGTTCAACATAAATGGCAAGTGAAAAAGTGAGAGCCATATAAGTAAATGCTGACTGTGTATCCAAAGTAAAAACCTAATAATCAAACGATTTTAGTTGTGATAATTGATGATGTTCTTATCCAAGCCCACTTTTTCTATTTTGAATCCTTGAAAATGTTAAGAAAATTTTTATTTATTATTTTTCTTAGTTGCTATAAAATTTACCAGAATTTTTCATGGATAGATAAATTTTCTAATTGGCCTAAGAATGGTATCTATTATTGTGTTATTTATCAAATTATTATGTCAGTATCGTAAGAAGATATTACCATGTACCCCATCCTGAAGTCGCAAGATTATATAAGCATCAATCAAGAAAACGTGTCATTAAGACACAAATTGTAAATGCCATTATAATTTCTGAGTGTCTTCAGTGTGTTTTTATTTTTGAACAAAGAGTTACTTTGACTTTAGTTTTGAAAAGAGATATGGCTTTAGACAACACATATCCAAATTGATTATGAAATTCCCTAGAATTCCAACCACTGAAGGCAGGAAGGGCATGTGGGATACTACAATTTTAAGTGAAATGTATGACCAGAGGTGGCTTTATCATGAAGTCTGGCCTTCAAGGCCCCTCACTTTCACAGACCCCTCTTAAGGCCCTGGAAGAGTCCTAGCAATTTTGTGTGTATAATCTTTTTTTCTTTTCTTTTCTTAAAGAGGGTATCCCAAATTGTAGAAGGTTCAAGTCTTATAAAACTAAATCTCCTGATTATGACTAAGTGCATGCAATTCCGCCACCTCCCCTGGGGGATGTTCTGATACGCCCCCACCGGGGGCGCTGCTTGCTTGGGCCAATGCGGCAGTGACTTTCCTATGCGGAGCCTCAGTGATGAGAGTGTCATAGGCAGTTTATAGCAAGACGATGGACAGAAAAGGTGGAGGTTACTTTTTTATCTCTTTCATGACATGAGAGAATATTTTTAACACTTCCCCAGACAGGAAGGAGAGGATCAAAACTTGAATGCCTAAATGTTTATATCTAGTTTAAAGTGCCTATAGAAGAGTAGCATAAGACTATGGTTCCTGGAATCCCTGATTCTACCCATATGTGAATAATTTGATGGCAGAATCATTTAATATTGGCTCAATCAGTATATCACTTTGCTTTGCTTCATTGAGTGTATGTAAACATCCTCAAATTATCAAATACATTTTAGTTTATTTGGTTTTAGCTTGCAGGTTAATTCCCAAGGTAAATTGAAATATGGCTTCTCCAAAACTTGTCTTGTAGCCTTAGGCTTAATTGTCATCACTCAATTTTACGGTTTTGATGCCATTTGCTTTTTTTTACATTTGACATCCACTTTATAATTAGAAAAAAATAGAGCTGCATGTTTTACTTGCTAACATAGACAGAAAAGCTTAATAAATTAAAGTTTTCATTTTTAGAGCAAAATATCAATTGTGGTTTTAGGATATTTAACATTCATGAGAATGTAAATGAACTACTAAAACACATACCAAAAAAGCTTACACTTTTAAATTGAGATAAGTAACAGACCAGAAATATTCAGAAATTATGTCAAGATTTTTCTTGGTTTTAAAACATCCAATTTTAAATGAATAATGAAAAAATATAAAGTGTACTTAACATATCCTAGTCTAGTAAATCTTTGATATTTTTGAATCACCCTTATTACAAGGATATCTTTTGTTGTCATTTGATAAAAACCAGGCATTTTATTTGAATTTATGACTGTCTCTAAAATACGTAACCAACGACGCTATGGTCACCAACTATCTACAAGTTGGTGTCCTTTTATTCCTTCAGTATACAATTTTCTTAGGTGCGAAGACACCAGATTGAATGTTTACAGAAACATGAAAGCAGCCATTTAACTAGCTTTTAGAGCAGTGAATTTAATAGAATGTCCAGTCATTTGTATCAGACACCCTCAACTCTCCATGGCCCCAAGTGCTACATTTAAAGATATAAACACAATGGAGGAGTTTAGTGAAGCAATTCCAATTTACATTTTGTTTCCTCCTACCATTTCTTCTAACAATGTCTTTGAATCCAAGCTGGGCAGTATTTCATGTTTTTATGCCAAAATTGCTCTGGCCTGTCAAAATGTTTTATGACAGCTTGAATAAAGAACCATCAGAGACGCTATTTGAGATGCAGAAGGTTACCTCCATTCTAGCTCCCTTATCACAAAACAAAACCAAGGGAAAAAAAAAAAGAAAAAGAATGAAAGAGAGAATAAAAAGGGAGAAGATGGCTCATTCTCCACCCGCCTGCCAATCTAGGAGGTTAACCTATTGTTTTCTTCCCTTCTCTCTTTTTCTCTTCCCCCCTCTTCCCTGTACTCCTTCTTCTCTCTTTTCTCTTTCTATCCCCTCTCTCTTTTCTTCTTGTGTTTTTTTTTTCATGTTCAGCTTTAGTAACAAATGAGCATCTGTCAGTTTTATAAACTGCAACAGTAATTGTTTAAGACAATCAATTTTGGATAAACAACTACAGCAGAATAAATCAAGATTTCTAAATCCCATTTTCCTTTATACATTCTGCTTCTTTTTATTTGTTATGTGTTTATTTTTGAAATACAATTTTAATTTAATGTGATGACATAAGCACAGTTAGGCTGCAGTGTAATACATAAAGAAATATATTGTTCTCCAATAGTAAGATTTAATGAAAAGATTGTTCAGTGGCTTTGTTAAAAACAATAAAGTTTTTTTGAGGATATAGTGTAATTCTTTTCATTGCATTAATAACCAAATATATGCCTATCTATTTTATCTTTGTCTTTAACCAAATGATTATATTTGGAATACATTATTGTAACTGAATTTGATTTAAAGTTAACATAGCATATTCTGTTACCTGCATGCTTCTGGGTGCATTTTAAGAAGATTTTAACTTTTGCAACTTTTAAGATGATTCTATGTTGTTTGAATTTTGACTCCCTTTTTTGAAGCATATTGGCTACCTCCTTCCAGAGCCTTATAATTGAAAGTTCATATAAACCACTTCTCTTTCAAATTGCGTCAAACATGGTTAGCAGATCCCAGGAATATTGTAAATTTTCTAACTTTACACTTTGTACATTTGGCCTCAATTGCCTTTCAAGGTAAAAATGAAACTGTGTCTCTAGTAGATTTCTCTCGGAGTCTGTGATAGCAGCCCTCATATCTTGTATAATATTAATTTTATGTATATGTCAACAGTGGTTGGTCTTTAAAAAAATAAATCAAAAGAATAAATGAGATGTCTAAATGTTTTTAATATTGCTGTCAGTGTAGTGGGCTACCTGTATATGAAATGTCTTCTTTTTCCAGTGTATTAATTTGATTGATTGACTGACTGATAGATTTACAAATGTGTTTCCAAGTCCATTACGAACCTCAGTATGGCTTGAACTATGCCATGATAGCAGTGAATTTAATTAAAACTCCAGTCTGATAAGCCATGTCAGAGAATTTTGGTGATGTCTTCTGTTGATTTACTGAAAAAGCAATTCAGTTAGTAACCTATGAGCTGGATCCTATGTTACCTATAGAAGCTTGCAGATAATACCTATACGCCAGCAGACTGAAGTAGTCTGTTAAAACTGCTGTGAATCAGGTGATGTGGAAGCCAAGTTCACTGTTCCAAGGAGCACTCTGCATAATGAAATTCCTGGGCTGACTGCACAATAAGTGCTTTGCTTCATCACAGTCATGCTTTCTTACATCATTACAGTTAAATTTCCAGGCACCAAAACCTACATTGACCCTGAAACCTATGAGGACCCAAATAGAGCTGTCCATCAATTCGCCAAGGAGCTAGATGCCTCCTGTATTAAAATTGAGCGTGTGATCGGTGCAGGTAAGGCTGTTGTAGCTTCCTTGTTCAGCTGTTCCATTTAGCCAAGATCGAAAGTCATACATCATTATGACAGGCAAATAATTATACCTCAAGTATAGAACTTTTGCATTTACCTGAACTGTTGGAGGCAATGAGGCTGTACTTGTTTATGAAATCTTAACAAAAAAAGTGAAAAAGGAATCATGTGATACAGACAATCTGTATATCTTTTGGCTTCTCTTGGATTTTTAAGATGCTGTCCTAGTATTGTAAGCTATTTCTTAAGTTTGGCCTGTATTCAAAAAGTGACTTATTATTTTTAAAAATTAGAAGTTTTTGGATTTTGTTGGAATGCAACTCCTCTTACTTGATTTATGATCTTCTTGCTAAGCTTTCATTGTTTTATGTTTTTTATATCTGTAGGTATTAGTCATTGTACTATTTAATTTCATATAGAAACTTAGTATGTGTTAATCACTTAAAATGGTATTCGTTTCTATGTATAAAATGTAGTTCCATAATAATTTTACATTTTTGGATCCAAGTTCCTTTCATCTAGCATGCTAGTCATAGTGCATATGAATTCCAGACTTTTCCATCCTTAAGAAATATTTGCTCCTAAAATTGTAAGAACAGTAACAATCTTTAGAATTTACTGATGTGCCCTTATGCTTAAGCAGGCAGTGTACTTTATACAGTATACTTCGAATCTGAATTTTGTTTCTGAACATTTTTCTTAATCCCATTAAAAAATAGTAGCTTGTGTAACCGTTTAGAAAAGCTTTAAAGTGCTTTTAAAGAATTATTTGCATTTATTTTGAGAGAGGAAATATTTCTGAATTTAAAATACATCTGCTTCTTCTGTTACTTCAGGAGAATTTGGAGAAGTCTGCAGTGGTCGTTTGAAACTTCCAGGGAAAAGAGATGTTGCAGTAGCCATAAAAACCCTGAAAGTTGGTTACACAGAAAAACAAAGGAGAGACTTTTTGTGTGAAGCAAGCATCATGGGGCAGTTTGACCACCCAAATGTTGTCCATTTGGAAGGGGTTGTTACAAGAGGTAGATATTGATTATATCTTTCATTTATCAAGTGGACTGTCAGAAACTAGTGTTATTTCATCCAGAATTTTTAAAATCCAATTATGAACATATTGCATCATCTAAGTGAATGTTTTTTGCTTGGTATGAACTGACTAAACAGTTCTTCTTTTGTGTCAACACCTCAGGAAAAATCAATCAAAATAAATGAATGCAGGATTAAAATTAAAGAATAAATTCAGATAGAGCAATTGATCCTTGTTTAGCTTCAAAAGCCATACAAGTGATACAGTTAAGTATTTATATTTGATACTAAGTGTCATTTTTTCTGAGTTTTGTTCACAAGGAAGGAATCAAAAGAACATACTAACTTTTATTGCTTAATTTTATAAATCATAACCATGTTTCAAACAGGCATTTAGACATTATTTGACCTTCACTGAAGCACTAGGAGCATGAAAACCCTCACAGATCATCCATTCAGTCTTTCAAAAGAGTACCTTGTGTTCATCTGGAATGAGAAAGGGAATAACCCTGAAGTTAAGGCTGCTGTTTCTGAAGCAACACTTATTTTCTTATACATATGTATTTTTTTAATTTTAGGGAAACCAGTCATGATTGTAATAGAATTCATGGAAAATGGAGCCCTAGATGCATTTCTCAGGGTAAGTAGCAAAATTATTTTCCCATTCTAAATATCCCATATATGCCACCAAAATCATTTTTCTGAACTTTTTTTTACAGTGTAGAATGTGAACATTATGTACATTAACAGGTAAAAGTTTTACCTTTAAATACCAGATTAAAATTCAGAGACCTGTAATGTACAGCAGAGGGAATAGAGTCAATAATATCATAATAACTATGTACGATATCAGGTAGTTACTAGACTTATTGTGGTGATCACCTTACCAGGTATATAAATGATTTAACACTGTTGTAACCCTGAAGTTAATATAATATTATATGCCTACTACAATTAAAAGTTAAAAAATAATTAAAGTGTTATTGTGTAGATCAAATAAAACATTATCAAAACTTTTATAAACAACAAAGTTCTATTAAACTGTTTAAAATGTTTTTTCAGAGGCCTACACTGGATTGAAATAGAATCTCTTCGATCTTTTAAGTGATACCATTTAGTTAAAAATATAGTTTGCGTTAATATATTACCTCAAGTACAGCAGATACCTGAAGCCCTGTAATTTAGAGGTTGTAGAGTAGCATTTTACTTTTCCAGTACAATTTTAAATGAAATCAGAGGGAATACAGAGAAGACTAAAAAATGAGATAACCATTCGATGTTGACATGATGATACCAGTTCTGCTTTGTCGAACCATTTCTATTATACGTGAACGCTGAGCATAAAATTTAGAATTATTTACATTTTAATAGTATGTGATTATTTTTGTTAAAAATATATAAACATATATATGGTTTTGTTCTCAGAGACTTTTCACCTAAGAATATGAACACATGTTAACATTGTTTTCAGTCATAAAGAGAAAATAATCTAAAGAATATAAGAGGACATACGTGATCTAGAATGATACAGTCAACCTAGATTTATAAGCAGTCAGAGGATCTGGAGAAATTTGTATTTGCTACATCTTTATCATATGCATAACTGTCAACTCCAGAAGAAAGCATCCACTCCAACCAGTATCCTCATCCACCATATTTGTAATTCAGTTGGAGACATCTGTGGGTTTTAAATGGCTTAGAAATATATGGTGGTCAGTCTAGTTGCAAAGAGTTTTCAATCCTATTTGCATATACATCTATTTTAGAGAATTTTTGTGCAAGTCAGGTACCTAGCAATAATAGCAAAAAATGGAAAAGTAGAAAATGAAAACGAAGTCAGCCAATATAATCATTTTCTACTTCTTAGTTTCTGTTCATCTTTAATCAGAAAATTCTCCTGTCTTTTTTAACATTTGGAGGGAAAAATATCTTACATGTGTCTTCATCCCTTTATATCTGTATTGTTTATTAGCCCCATTTTAGATTGATTTTAAAAATTGAGTAGATAGTACAGAAAATCTCTCATACTCATCTACCCTGCCATGCCGTTTCCCCTATTACTAACATCTTGTGTTAGTGTGGTGCGTTTGTTACAATTTGTGAACCAATAAGGACACATTATTATTAACTAAAGTCTGTGTTTTATATTAGTTCAGTGTTTCTGGGTAATGGGATATTGGGGTAAGACTATGAATTCTGTGGTCATGCACCACTGTCTCATCTTTTTCGTAAAATGGGCCTCCACCTCTGAGGCCAAGTTGTTTGGATACCGTGGTAGGTAGATATTTTTAACAAGTGAGGAAAACACTTAGCTGTCAGGAGTAATATTTTTGGATATTCTGTTCCCTAACTTTGGCTTAAATATGGCATATACTTTTGGATTTGCATAATCTAAAACTATTATTAATTAATATTAATAATGTATCAATGTAAATAACTGATTACCACAACTCTGTTTTGTATTATTTATCAGTTAAATCAGCACCTGTTATGTTTTTCACAAATGCCTTTATTACAAAGAAATTTAATTAATAATTCCTGTTATACAATAGTAAGTGACTAGTGTATATAGACATTTTTCATTGTGATTTTTTTTCCCTTTCAGAGTACAGTTAACTGGACTTTTATTTTTGTCTTCCTGTAGAAACACGATGGGCAATTTACAGTCATTCAGCTAGTAGGAATGCTGAGAGGAATTGCTGCTGGAATGAGATATTTGGCTGATATGGGATATGTTCACAGAGACCTTGCAGCTCGCAATATTCTTGTCAACAGCAATCTTGTTTGTAAAGTGTCAGATTTTGGCCTTTCCCGGGTTATAGAGGATGATCCAGAAGCTGTCTATACAACAACTGTAAGGAAAAGTCTATTATTGCATCTCTTCGTGTGCCTGAGATTTTCCTTCCAAGAAAACAGCACTTAGTACTGCAACACAACAGGAAAGAGGGGCCAATCAGTCTCACTTCTGGTCGTTACTGCTTTTCTCCTTTGGGAGGAGTCCTTGTTACCTTGCCAATGTGCATGTAGGATAAGAGGAGAAATACTGATAAGACTGACAACAGGCGGATCGTGTGCTGAGATGTTCATATCAATAATATATAGTCATATACAACATCTAGTTATTACCCCTCAATTGTGGTAGAAAAATATAACCCCATTTTACATAAAGATTTTAAAAGAATATTTACTATGCTAACTCTAATCATAACTTTTGTGACAGTAGACAAAAGGAGAATACGTGAGGGTTTACTTAAATACCTTATGTTTCATTCTATTTTAGTAGTTATTTTGCCAAATTTGTCATTGTCTTTTTTAAATCTGTTTCTGTTTTATTTTTGTTTGTTTATTTTGTTCTTTAGATTCCACTTGTCACTGTCTTTTGATTGGACTCTTGCCCCAAAACTATATAAGGCCCATTAAATTGCATTGCCTTAAAAATGAAATCTTGTAATAATTTATAAAAAAAACAGATTAGTAACTTTAAATACACTTAGGGAAATTTAAGATGGGTAGGCCTGACATGTCTGAATTGTCACCAAATATACAAATGTTTAATGATAGCTTTATGGTTCTGCTCTAAATGATTTATAAGTTACTATATATATTTAAAATGTCAATTTTTTTTATAACAGGGTGGGAAAATTCCTGTAAGGTGGACAGCACCTGAAGCCATCCAGTACCGGAAATTCACATCAGCCAGTGACGTATGGAGCTATGGAATAGTCATGTGGGAAGTTATGTCTTATGGAGAAAGACCTTATTGGGACATGTCAAATCAAGATGTAAGTATTGCACTATTTAAACAAAAAGAATTTACCACATTAATTTGCATTATTATTGGATCATGTAGGTAATGGCTCATAAGAAGAAACTTCTATAGAATTACAGAAGATATGATTGCTGAGTTTTCACAATTATTACCAAAGGTTACTACAATAATTACCATAAATGAGGGGTTTAATTAATTTAATTTTGGTTGTCATTTTCAAGAATTGCCTTTTTTTTTAATTTAAACTTTCTGGATATAGTAGAAGCAAAGAAAGGATATTTCCTCCTTAAGAAAACTAATGATGCTGTCTGTGCTCGCACAGCTGGAGTGGAAGAGTTGCGTGTGTAAAAGCATCACTTGTGAAGAGGAAGGGAAGGAAGGTTGTGGTTGTGTTTTACTTTGTCTTTGCAGCTTATGTTTTTATTTTTCTTTAATATTCTGAGAAAGTCTGTTTAAATGATCTATTGTTGATTGATTTAATTAAATTTTAATTTCATGAGACAATCTAGATTTTATGATCAATATTGGTAACTGTGTCATAGTGATAGTTTAGAATGTAATCAAAAGGGAAGTATCTTTGGAAATTCCTGAAGACTGTAATACTCACTAAATGTGTATCCTGCTACATACTAAGACATGAAACGTGCTCTTGTTCTTTAATAGAGGAAGCTGATGGCAATGCTGGGGGTTTTACATCTCACACCAAGAGACCACTTCTATAGCAATATAGGATAGCAAAAGTGCATTTTTGCTTCTATTAGGTTGAATTTTATGAAGTTGACATTTTTCAGGTCAGAAACTTTCAAATACTGGCCGATCCATTTAGTTGAACTTACTGACACTGCGAGTGAAATTTAGATAAAAGTAGAGCAAGTAAATCTAGGAAGATAGCCTGAATTTGAACTAGAAATCTGGAGAGGATCTTCGTTCATAGCCGATGAGAGGTAACACACGGAAAGTTCAGAAGCAAAAACTTGGCGAGGTGTATAGGCTCACTTTCGTATACCACATTGGTAGTGATTCAAAGTGAAGATTAGGTGGGAACAAATGGATGAAAAGCTTTTCTGGAGTTTGGAAATGTTGTAAACACATATTCTTAAAGAATGGAGTGAAAAATAAGTGGTGCTAGAGGAAAGTCTGCCTAGCCATTTAGAAGCATGTGACTAGCAAACTGGATTAGTCAACAAGAGAAGCTGACCGAAGTTAAAATTGTGTTGTTTGTCAAAAAGAGGTCATGAACGTTGTTACATTAAATCAGTATCTTTGTTTGGACTTTAGAATTTTTCATATAAAGTGCCTATGGTTCTTAATACCTAAAATTCATTATTTTTAGACAACCAAAGGCAATTAGACTGTTAGTAAAGTCCTTCTCAGTATATTTTCCTGCAGAGAAAAGTTCACAGCCTAAACATGTGAAGCTTTTAAAACATTTAAATGTTTTGGTATTTTCAATTGAGAGATGACATGAAACTTTTTTATGTGTTGTTTTGGTTTTTATTTTTATTTTTCTAAGATAAAAGTCTAAATGATGACTCCGTTTGGCAGAGGCAAAGTTGTTCATATTTGACAGGTCTCAGTGTCAAAGATTTCATGGACTGTCAAAATGAGGGCAAACAAATCCTTGGGGCAGAGGAAGAGAAATACTCACATTCCCTGGACACTTGCTAGAGTTTCATTTCTTTTGACACCTTCCTTCTCTACGAGATTCATACATAAAGGGAATGACAAGCATATAAGATGACTTAAATTCAAAGTTCACTTAACTTTTGAAAACAAATATTAGAAATGATTAAGAAAAAAAATAAATGTCTTCAATTTTGATTTTTAAAATTCCCTAAGTATCATCCTTCATTTTTCCGGAAAATAAAATATCACAAACATATCATTAGTATATCAAGAATTAATAAAATTTTTATTGATCAAATGAAATTATGTCAACAGTGAAGTTTAGTTCTGACCTAGAACATTAAGAATCATTTTGTTTCTATTTTGAAGGTCTGAATTATTAAATTCAGATACAAGTTTGTATGATAGTAAGAGATTACCCATGCAGTTCAATTTTTATAGTAAAATTGATATTAATATTCTTCTTATAGGGTAATAGTCATTATTTTATAATTACATCGTTGAAGAAACTTACATTGTTTGAGCAATTATATATTTAATTTTCAATGTGCAAATGGTGGGAAAACTACATAATTTAAAATAACTAATACCATTCTGGTCAAAATATTCCCAAGATAAGTTTTTTTTTCCTTGGAGTCTCTGATAGGAGTTCATGGAGAGACCTGAGATCTCGGAACCCCCTTGATGCATATGGAAATCCTGTGCACATGAGAGTCTCTTGTGTTTTTCTGAGAAGTTTGCTTTCATCAGATCTTCAGAGATGCTAATTTTTAAAAATTATTCAAGTGAATTGATTCACTTTAAAGTGTTCAAATTTAGTTGTTTGGAATTTTAGAGAGCCCTCAAGTTTCAAATGCCTTGGATTTTAAAAGACTCTTAATAAGACACAATGAAAATAAGCAGTAAATTGATGATTGTGTTAATAAGCGAGCTCACAAAATTCTAGGCCTACTGCTGGTTTCTCGTCAAAGGGTATGTATACCTTAGATTATGCCAACTGTGCTCTATCAAGGCCGAAGGTTCCCAGCAGGTATTTCTGGTGCTGCTCCTCTAGCTAGAGGCATGATAGTTAATGGGAACCTTAGGGTGCCAAAATCAATTCCTAATCCAGAGCATCTCTTGTTTTATGTTAGATATGGCTGCTTCTCCTTTAAAAATGTGTAAACCACTGTATCTTTGAGAGCTACAAGTTTCATTTCTGTTGAGATAAATATTGTTTCTCTGCTATAATAATTGGAATCATGAAGTTCCTAAATCCAGTAAGACAACTACATGGGTTTATTAGCTTTTTTTATCCTGTAAGAGTCATTTAATGCTTCTAAAACTTAAGAATCCTATGGCAGAGCTGTTGAAGAGTATTATATCAAGAGCATCATGATAAGATTTAGGTTTATGTTTTAAAAGATTATTTAGAGGGAAAGAAACAAGGAAACCTCACTCTACCTGCATTGTTTCTTTTCAGATATGGAAAGACAAACTACAAGCAGGGAAATAGGTTAGGAGGTGGTGGAAAACAGTTAGGATCTGAACCGATGTTATGAGGATGGGCATGGAGTCCTGTCACATCAGAAAGATATTACACATGTTCAAATATGAGCAACCTCAAATATTAATATAAGGAAAGTCACTCCTTTCCCAATGGATAAATGTCCCCCCAATTGTTTATTATTTGCTCATTTTGACTACATCAAGTTTTAGAAGTTTTTAATTTACTTACAACTAGAGCCACTGTTTAAATGGTTCTCCAAATACTGATTTTAATCAACATTTCTTAAAACCAGTTTATCATCTGCCTACTTTTGGCTTTATATTCTTCAAAAACTCAAGGTTACCTCTTTTTTGTTTTTCAGTCATCTTTTTCTTACATTGCTACTCTATTATGTTAGTAGCAAAGGATTTGCTGATCCCCCTTGAATATTATGTTGTGCAAGTTCTTATTTGTATTGTTTGCCTTCCTATATTGTTGGGTGCTGATCAGATGTGTAACAATTTCTGATTGTTAAGATCTATTTTTTCTTTCCATGTAAGTAAAAAAGGAGTCCAACTCAGTAAATTTTAGACTTTGTGCTTGCCGTGTACAAATGTTTATGAAGGTCTATTTTCTATTAACATTCAAAACTTGATACAAACAGCATCTGAAGATGCTATTAGATACAAATAGGCAGTAGTAACATGCTGATAAAAGTTTAACAAGCAGCACTCTGAGTGAAAAGCCCTGATGTGTAACCATTCCCCATTTGTAACCCTTCTCCCGCTCTTCTCCCCTAAGGCTGATTGCAGGCTGCTAGTAGGAAGTCACTAAATTTGGATTTGCAAAGTGATTCCATCTTTTCCAACAACCGGGACATGCTGGCTCCAGCACACCACTGTATCTTATAATGCTCCACACTTCATAAGCACATAAGCTTCATAGTATTTAAAATTACAGTGTGCTTGGTAATGTTTTCTGTCATAGTACATTCGCATATTTTGATACCTTGCTTAAAAGTGTTATTTGAACTCTATAAAGGGTAAAACTTTTGGGGCCTCAATTCCGAGTAACTCAGAACTCCCTCTTACAACTTGAAGAATTCATGAATGTATAGACTAATATGTACGTGCCTAGCTGTCTACACGTAAAATAGTTCCATAACCTGTCCCCTTTTGAAAACCTCTGGGGTGACATTAAAAGGTTTTCCGTCTGTTGCACCCTGAGTGAACTTAATAGCTGCTCACTTTGCTGAATTAACCAAGAAATGTCATCATATACTGGGCTGCACGCGTCCCTTAGTACCATGCTTAAGATTTGTGGATGTTTGGGGGGAAAACAATGAAATCTTTTGCAAGGCAGCATGCTTCACTGTTATCAGAATAAATCGTTTTGCCTCCTGTGCAGTTCATTCAGTTATAATTGAACCTCAGTCAGTAATGTTTTTAATGTCCTTTTGGCTATTAGGTTATAAAAGCAATAGAAGAAGGTTATCGCTTACCGGCCCCCATGGACTGCCCAGCTGGTCTTCACCAGCTGATGCTGGACTGCTGGCAAAAGGAGCGCGCCGAAAGGCCCAAGTTTGAACAGATAGTTGGAATTCTAGACAAAATGATTCGAAACCCGAATAGTCTGAAAACACCCCTGGGAACATGTAGTAGGTAAGAAATACCTAAGGGAATGGGCTCGGGGAGAAGCTCAAACATGCACATGAACCGCTCAGCTCCTCAGCCCGACTCCGGGGCAAACTGACTTTTGTGTTAAATTATAAATCCGGATTAGATAGGCGCTCACCGAAGTTTTTAGTGTTTCTTCTTTTCGGACGGCTTACCTTAATCGAATTAGTGTTTCAAGTCACTTTTTAATTTTTATTGCTTTTTTTTAAAGTTATGATATGTATTCCTGGCTGTCATTTAGAAGATTTTGTACACTAGAATTTTGTGATTAGGAGACGTTTCACATTTCTAACTATTACTATGACATGGGTTTTTATTACTATTGTCCTGTATTTTGCATATTATCTATTCTGTTGTTTTGCTATGAGTTTTTTAGTAAAATGATCCTGTGTAATGTTTATAAAAGTAGTTCAATACATAATTAAAGAAGTATACCCATTAAAGAGTCCAAAATACTCTATTCATCTTTTGCACTTGACTTGCTCCATTGTAATGCATATTAATAATTATTCAGCTTCAACTGTCAGATAAATTTGACGCTCTGTTCTGTACTGGTAATCACTTAGGCGCTTGTGGAAATGGATGAACTCACAAGATCTACAGGGGTGCCTTCAGTACAATGGATACACAATGTTCTCAATAGCACCCTAATCGTCTGAACAAGTTAGCCCACAGCCTAACGTGCTTCCTTTATTCCCAGTTACTTGTAGGGAAATAAATGAGCAGACCTTTCCTGGTGACCAATACTATTGACTGAACTTTTAAAAATACATGGGAGTTGCAATTTGATAGTCATCAAATCTAAATAATATAAATTTTGGAGTCTGTAGTTATTGGACAATCTTTATACATTAGATTTTATTAGCATATCTGTTTACTTGTTATTATCACATCAATTAAAATATGTATTTCTCTTCTCTATACCATTATTTGTGTATGGGACAGGACATGCTTTAGTCATTTATAAAAAATTTGCTTTTCTATTTTATTCCTATCTAGGCCAATAAGCCCTCTTTTGGATCAAAACACTCCTGACTTCACTACTTTCTGTTCAGTTGGAGAATGGCTACAAGCTATTAAGATGGAAAGATATAAAGATAACTTCACAGCAGCTGGATACAACTCCCTTGAATCAGTGGCCAGAATGACTATTGAGTAAGCTTAAACTTTTAAATTCTATTTAAAAATGTATTAGGTACAATCCAAGCTTTACACATTAGGTCTTTCCCATATATTAAAGAGGTATGAACCACAAAACCAGAAAGAAAAGCATCTCTTTAGTAAGTGCCAACTGTGTTCCAGGTACATTATGCTAAATAGACCTTTGAACATATGAGGGCTATCCGGAAAAATTCCAGCCATGAATGCCTCTATTTTTCATATTACATGGCGGGAGTCTTTCCAACAGCCTTCGTATAGTATCTTTTTTAACCCTCACAGTACAGTTTTATTAAGTCGATAGTTTTACACACAGCAAGGTTAAGGCTCAGAGAACATAAATATTTCCCCCAAACTAACTCAACTGGTAAAATAGTAGCCAGTTTATCTCCATAGCCAGTATTCTAAACACCACCCAGCTAGACTTGCTTTTTCATTAACCACCGTATCATTTAGGTTCCTCCTCGCTGGGGAAACTTTCGTTCAACGCAAAGGAGGATTTATTCCACCATGTTTATTATCAGACAATAAAAATCTCAAAGTATCAAAGCCAATACCAAAATACATTATAACATTCGATACGATTACTTTCTGAGGAGGTCAAAGAAGCTTATTCAATTCACTGTAACTAAGAGTTGAGTTTAACTTACCTTTTGGGCTGTGTGTGATTTAGGATTCAAGGTTTTTTTTAACCTTAAGAACCACCTGCTACAAATTGCTGTAAACTAGAAGTTAAAAGGAACTGAATTTTTCTTTCTGGCTCATTACTGATTATATGGTCTTAGGAAAATCATTTAATATCTTGGAACTTGAACTTCCTCAGCTGCAATGTAACTTTTATGGTGATGCAGTTCCTCTCAGTCAATAGGTGTGAAAATGGGAAACAATGATCAAGGTTCTATTAGTGGAGTCCTGTTTACATGCTGTGGTGAGAACGGTTTCACATTTTTCAAATGAGGTGAAGGCCAGCAATCAGATACTGCTTCTTGGCAAGTCAGGAAATGGCATGTTCATGAATTTAAGCGTGTGCATGTTAACATGTCTAGTTTTCTGCTAGTTCACCATGAGATAGAGCTGGCATAATTGGATCTGTCTTTACAAAGCAAGCTACTGCCCTAAAAGACTGTATCTCAAAATCTTACTCGACTATTGCTATGAAATATTACAGCACTGTACTGTTGCTACATTTTAGCTACTTGTAAATACCTAAGTTCAATCTTTCTGGCTATTAGGAAAGGTGAAAGTATATACACAGATTCAGTTAGCTTCTGTCCGGATTTAAACTATACATAGGTATTTCATTCTTCAAAAAATGTTTTTAAATATAGTCAGATGATTGAAGTGAAGTGAAATAAGTATACAGCCAATAATATGCTCAGAATTACTGCATGATACTTAAACTTGGTATAAAATTTTGTATGGTCATGGAGGATTCCTGATCCACTAGAGCCCAGAAATGTTTTCATTCATAATATGTTCTGGTTTAACAATTTAAAAAGGTTAAACTTCACTTAGGTTCAAGAATACAGTGTTTCAAATATGGTTTTTCTTAATCTTATCTTAATAATTATTTTAAGATCTTGATAATTTCTTATGTACAATTTCAGATCAGTTTAAAAATAACTCACCTTGGCAAGATAACTTTTCTTTGGTTTCCACAATAGAGAAGGTTGATGCAAGTCGCCCATCTGACCCATTGCAGGAACCTGATCGTAGGACTCAGGAACACGAAAATAAAATCTGTTTTCCTAAGAGACACAGATTATGTCATTAAAGAGTTGATGACAGTTCAGCACCGAACAAATTCTTGTTAAAGTAACTAATGAAAAATGCATTTGTCTTTTTCAGGGATGTGATGAGTTTAGGGATCACACTGGTTGGCCATCAAAAGAAAATCATGAGCAGCATTCAGACTATGCGAGCACAAATGCTGCATTTACACGGAACTGGCATCCAAGTGTGATGGGCGTTTCTCCCTTCTGAGGGAGATCACGGACCACACGAGAACATGCTGGCCTTCAGTATCTGCATAGAATGCTGCTAGAAGACAGTTGATGTCCTAGGTCCTTCCTACAGTGAAGAGAAGACTGAAGAAGCACCTATAGACTTGAACTCCTAAGTGCCACCAGAATACACATAAAAAGGGAATTTAGGATCCACCACTGGTGGCCAGGAAAACAGCAGTGACAATAAACAAAGTACTACCTGAAAAACATCCAAACACCTTGAGCTCTCTAACCTCCTTTTTATCTTATAGACTTTTTAAAATGTACATAAAAAATTTAAGAAAGAATATATTTGTCAAATAAAAATCATGATCTTATTGTTAAAATCAATGAAATATTTTCCTTAAATATGTGATTTCAGACTATTCCTTTTTAAAATCATTTGTGTTTATTATTCATAAGGACTTTGTTTTAGAAAGTTGTTTATAGCTTTGGACCTTTTTAGTGTTAATCTATGACAAATTACTACACTGGGTACTTTTGAAAGAATCTCAAATTTAAAAAAAAATAGCATGATTGAAGATATCTCTGTCAGAACATTGGTTATCCTTTTTGTGCCATTTTATTTTGTTTCGTCAGTGCTGTTTTGATATTGTTTGTTAATTGGCAGGTAGTCAAGAAAATGCAAGTTGCCAAGAGCTCTGATATTTTTTAAAAAGTCATTTTTTTGTAAAGACCAGACAACACACTATCTTTTCAATGAAAAAAAAGCAATAATGATCCATAAATACTATAAGGCACTTTTAACAGATTGTTTATAAAAAATGATTTTACTAGAGAGAATTTACTTAAAAAAACTCAAATTCTCAGTTTATGACTATAAAAAAGTATGAGGCACTTCTTCATCTCAAGGATGTTGGTGAAGGCAGGTCTCTGAAAGGAAGAACTATCCAGTGTTATCTAAACTTTAGTCTGAGCACATCAAGGTTTTTTTTAATAATGTGACATTAGGAAATTTAGGAGAAACAGTTGGCGTATATTTTATATCCTGTTCTGTTTAATGCAGTCCAAACACAAAAGGAAAGAATTAAGTTTTATATTAGAACTCTGAAGCGTGATAAAAGGGGCAGTTCACAATTTTCACCTTTCAAAAAAAAAATTTACTGCACAGGCTATCACCAATGCAGTTAAAAAAAAAAAAAAAGTATTTCATTTCATTTGTGAACGCTGATGTGAGAAACTTAAGTGAAAGAATACGTTTTAGCATTAAGGAAAAGGTGAAGGATCTTTTTTTAAGCTTTATTTGTTATGCCATATTATTTGATTACATGTTAGAATTTCACAAGCAATAATTAAATGTGTCTTTATAGCTATTTCAGGAATGTATACATATTGTGAGTACTGCTTTCAAAAGTTATGAAAATCATGAACTACCCCAGCATTGAACTGTTGTACTTCCAAAGAGAATTGGGCTGTTTATAATAATTTTCATAGAGAAAGATCCCAGGGATCGGTCATAATTGGTCTTGTTTGATAATGTGGGCATCCACAAACAAACAAATAACAAAAACAAAATCTGTAAATGTTCCTTTGTAAAACTTGTAAATTTTATTTATACTGTCTTGTTTTGTACACACATTTCTCTGTAGTGGGCTCTGAATACATTGAAAATGCACTATATTTTTCTATTTTACTTGCAGAGCATCACAAAAGAACAGGTATTTTCAGTGCTACATAATGTGTTTTCCCACATTTAGGACCAAAGATGGCTATAGAAAATTTCAAATGGATTGCTTCCCAAACCCCTCCCCACCCTTTTTTTCTTTTAAATCACTGTACAGTGTTATTTGATATTTTAATTTATTTTTGATTGACTAGGAAAATCATTTTAATTTCACTAAACTGTTTTTTGTCCCTAAGGAAAATTAATCTGTAAAATAATTTTAATTAGCATAATATAGTCACCTAGACACTTCCATTTGTAATCTTTGTAATAGACTGTAAATATATTTTTGGAACTATAACACAATGTGCTTGAGGGTTATTTTTCAGTGTCTGCAGTGTATACAAGTGTTTATACTAAGTACAGCACTTTACAATTCTAATCAGTAGCATTGGCCTTTGTGAGAATGAGTGAAAGTTTGAGTGAGTGTTCCTAATTCTGTTTGGATTCTAGACTCACTAATAATGAAGTTCTTTTCTTGTTCATAGCTTAAGGTGCTTATTTTTTCTATTAAAACTAAATTAACAAAAAGCCATTCTAGAAATAGAAGACATAGTAGGGTACATGCAAATGGTGTCTTTCCTGCTTTTTTCTAGCACTAGATTTATAGTTGAGTAGTCTTTCTTGAGTAGAAGGGCAGAATAAAAGGTTTTTTTGAGTTTTTTTCAAAAATAACTTTTTTCTTCAGCAATATACCTCATCTGCCTTAAATTTTTTACAGCTCTTTACAGGGAAAGGAAAGAAGGGATGGGAAAGACACACAGCACAATAGAAAGTGTATGATGACATCACTGTCATTGGTAGGTTTATTTTCTCAGTCAGCATTATGGTTTTTCAAATACATGTATGAGAAACTGGTATTCAGAGAAAAGAATTAACATTGTGATGCTGATTGTAATACTCTCTTCCAGAAAGAGAAGACATGGTATAACAATAAGAATGTACAACTTGCACCTTGAAAAAAAATTGTTTTTTTGTTTTTTTGTTTTTTTGGGTTGTTTTTTTTTTTTTTTGGTAAATTAGTGCTCAGGGGAGGAAAGGTAGAGAAAGCAACCGTCAAAAATAGAATTCAGAAATTATAAAAATGCAAAAGGAAATGGTCTCTTTGCTTCAGTAGAGCCACCTTTTAGTAGACTGTTTTCACACTTGATTCGTGTTTTGCATTCAGTACTGAAATAAAAGTAACTTTTATTACATTTGAATCTAACATTTTCTCAGCAATTGATCTCGGCCTTGTTTACTAGAACTGGTGGTTGATGCTTGTCAGAGCACTATTAGTTGAATCATATTGTATACTTATGTAATCTACATTAGCTAGTACTATTTAGGACTATATTTTAATTGCTCCTCTTATCCGTGTTTTTAAGACAATTAAAATGGTGTAATTCACCTCTTTTATTTAGGCAATGCTGATATTCTCCCTTCTGTTTCCTGAGTAGCCTAGAACTGTGCTACTCACAGATGTGCATGTTCAAATAAATTACTGATGTGTATTTTTTTGCTATATGTGCAGAAATCATGGGGAACTTGGGGCGAGATGTGCTTTTTGTGGGTTGAATTTGTCCCTCCTTGCCTAAGAATTACTGCAGGGGTCATCCTTTTATAAGGACAAACTGCTTTGGAACCGTGTCTTCAATGTATCAAGCACAAAATAACTTTCTTCAACACGAATCCTAAGTCTCTTTTTACCGGCTTAACATAATAAACAAGTCTATTAGACAATGTAAAGAACATCCTGTCTCCAATCATTGGTGGATTCCTTTATGTCCCTACTCATTCTTTGTTTCCTTATACCACATCTTGAAGGGAGATGTTTAAAGTTTTATTGCTGTATTTCAGTGGACTCAGCAGAATAGGAAGAAAATTAGTAAGTTTTGCTTCCCTTCATCCCTTTGCACACTGACTTAATTCCACTCTAATTATTACAGAATAAGAAGATAATGTCTTCAAAGAGACAAGACATACTGTTAAAAATGTTCTTTAAAATCTTTGTTGTTTCTTTTTGAAACTACAACTACATGGTACAAGAATATTTGTGTGGGAAAGGTAATAGTTTGTCATTGGACCCTGACACATATTTTATGCATTTTATATAAAAAAGCAACTTGGAGAGTTTTTGCATTTAAGATGCTGCAGGATGCAAACATGAGGTCCAAAGCAAATGGAAGAAGTGATAAATCTGATGGTCTGATTGCGCTGTATGTCTTTGACACTGACTCGGTGCGTCGTTCCAACTTGCACCTGAAATGAAAACTGAACGTTCCCCTTGCTACAGCATTACCGTCTTAAGCTCTGCAAGCTCTTAACAAATATCTAAACATGTTTCAAAAAATGAGACTAAGCAACTACCAGATGAGGTGCTGTCATGGCTGTCACCCTTCTGATGTTGAGGCTCAGGCTAGGCTGAACCGAAATTCAAAAATAATCGTGATGTCTAGGCCATCCTGATTATTCCACAATCAATGCCCTTGGTAAGTGCTCACAGTGATAATTATATAGCCTGAAAACACTGAAGAGCCCTCAAACAATCTCTTTAAGTACCAGATTCATAAGCAGCACAAAAATATTCTATCCTACCAGCATGCTCTTTTTCAAAAATTATGAAGTCAGTATTAAGCATATATAGGTTCTACCACTAAGCAAAAATTAGATGTAAAACGTATGATAATCACCCGTAACAACTTTTCGTTGAAGTACTTTTATCTCCTAATGTTACCCTTTGTTTGATACTGTTAGCAGCAATGAATATTTAATGTCAGTTCTGAAGAAAGCTGCTGAAAGGATGACACGTCGACGCATCGAGCAAAAAGGCGACCAAATTCCTAAATGCAAAAGATCACAACTACTGATACAAACAAATGATAAAAGACTGTATGGTGACTGGCAAACTTTCAAGCTGCTCTGAAGAGAACAGCACCCTTTTGGCTTTGTCTCAGAGTCCCTTCATCGGCCCCTACCTAGCTTCTGTCACTGTTCTGTCTAATCCTTCCCCACATAGCTTGAGGAGTGCGGACAAAAGAATAAAATACTTCAGTGGGAATGCTTCTGTGAGCCTCATTAGATTTAAGTGCTCTAAGGGGGTGTATATGTTCTACCTCAGTGATTGAGTATAATTAAATCTATAATTAAATAATAAAAACCCCCTTCTGATTGACCTTGAGGTTAAAATAAATGTAACTAATTGATCCAGTTAGGCCTACTATACAAAGTTTGATACATATCAATAAGAAGCTCTAGTCTGGTGTTCTGTAAGTATGTAACAGCCCTGGAAACTCCTTAAATATGTAATAGTAGCAGGAAATTTTAAATTGCCAGCATTTGATAATTTGGGGACAGTAACAAATGAGGTGTTGTCTATTCTAAACTTCCATGAATAGCAACTAAAGCTCAATCAGATAAAACCTGCAACACGAATTTTATTATTTTAAATATCTCAGGTTTCTACTGCTGAAGATTAGTTTTGTTTCCTTTTGGAAATTCATGGCCTTGATTACATATATTTGTAAGATTTCATGTATAACTACAAGAATACACAATGTATTTTTAAGTGAGTGGTTAATCATAGATCTTAATTAAAGACACTCAGAAGAAGAAATGAGCACACTTGTTTTAAGTGATGTTGGTTCTAGCTTAGTAAAAGACAAATGTATACTATTTAAATTTCATCATTCCACTATGTAACCAAAACTAAATAAAGTGCATGACTGGACAACAAAATTCTAGAAAAACAAATAGAGAATCTTAAACTACATATGCAGAACTAATGTTCATAAAAATCACATGCAAAAAAATCACACACATTTAAAAATATTTCACAATTTATAGAAATGAGGCAAACAATTCAAGATTGCTTATTAAAAGTGATGTGAATTTGCAGATGATTATTACACTAACAGGATAGACTGTATAGCAAATTACGAGTTCTAAGTGTAACCGGATGTTCCTCTGTCAGTTTGTCAGAGATAGGCACTGATAACACCGAAAACTGGATAGAACATGAGGCTACAAGGTGCTCTTTCCAGGTGAAGGAGACCCCTACTTTCCTTCAGCTCTGACATTTGCACAAGAGTTTTCGGGGATAGACTGAACAGATCTATTACTGACTAGGCCTTACTGTTACTCCACGTGTTCACTAGATCTTTGCCAGTTGCACACCGAACTCCCAGTATATCCAGGACCCAACTTAACACAAAGAATAAAACCCTGATGCTACAAACAGATCAGCTTAGCTGTTCCTGGGACCTGGAAAGAAACTAATGCGTGGGCTCCTGGGGCTATTTCAGTGATTCCACTCGTCTCAAAGGATCACCTGTCAGGTTAGATGTAGTTTGGGGCCAGCAGAACAAGGAGCAATTAAACCTCTTCTGAAGTACTTACGAGACGAAGCCAGCAAATACCAAATAACACTATCCTTCAGAGTTTGCAAAGGAGCAAACAAACATTGTGTATGAAAATTATATAAAAGGCATGGATGAATTATGGGAAATCTGGAGAGTCAGATAGGAGAAGCTGAATTTAATGGAAGAGCCAATAAAGAGCTATTGAAAATTCTAACCAGAAAAGCTATGTGGTGGAAAGGAAGTTCAAGGAACCGAGGTCTGGCAATGGTGCCTGATGTATGAATGAATTGCTCTTTATTTCTAGATCGGATCAATAGAGTACACTTCTATGAGTCTGTACCTTTGTTCTCTATTCCCACTCCCTTTTCTAAATGGGGGAAATCTCTGTCTTCAAGACACAACTCAAAAATTATTTCCTCCAAGTCTTCAGTGTCACACAAGAACTGAAATTCTCTCTCCTGTGTTTTGCTTATGCTGCTGGTGCTGTGATTATCCTGTGTTCTGTCACATTGTGTGTGTGTGTGTGTGTGTGTGTGTGTGTGTGTCCCACTAGATCAAGTGCTCTTAAAGGATACAAGCCAAATGGAAATCTTTGCATTATGTCCTTTGGGACTTAGCAGTTTCTGGCACTCAGTAGACACACTATAAATATTTCAGAATCTTTGAAGTGCAAATTAGTTCAAATTGCTTTTTGTCTTAAAAAGTAGTGAGGATCAGGTGCTCTAAAGAATGAATGGGTGGCAGTGAATGTGGTAGTGGAACCGTGATGAAGGAGAAAACTAATTTCAGAGCGTGGAGAGATGCTTTGTGAGGCTGAAGCAGCAGGAATGCCCCGCGGGACGGAGCTGAGAAGCGCAGAGAGTGGACCTGAGTGAGAAGGACAGGTGGGAGGAGCTGGATCAGTAAACTGGACCAGGACCCATCAAATAGCAGTGTCTTCCAAATGTTGCAAAGGAGGAGGAGGTGTCGCCGTGGCAAACAACAGAGCAATATTAAAGAAGAACTGGAAATTAAGTAGAAAGAATTGAACTTCCTAAGAGAAACAGTGAAGGGCTATTTACCAATATGCTGTTCGATGAGGCAAAGACTTAGAACGTTTTGTAAGGAACAGTACTCTGCAGAAATGTGTGAAATGTGATTGTGACTATTTTAAAATTAGGCTTAGGCAGAGGAAAAGAATAGTTTTCTTATTTGATACTGAAAACTTTCTTCATTCCAGCTCTCAAATTCCAGAAGGCTGGGTAAGATGTTGATCGTGGTCCACGATGGACCACCAAGCAATTTCAAGGTGACCACCTGAATTAAGAAGAAAGTGTCATAGCAACACCCCATTATGCCAGGGCCCAGTGGCTAGGTAGCTCAACACAAAACACATTTTTTGCACGCATGCGTACAGCTGCCAGAGGCTCTTCACAATGGAGGCGGCTGTGTGTACTTGAGCAAGCAAAAATAAATGGCTAGTGGACCATGACACTTGGAGAAAATTAGATGTAGCCCTTGCCCTCCAAAAGTCTGCCCAGGCCCACTCCAAACAGTATTAATAATTAAGTGAAATAATTATGGTGAAGTAAAAATATAATAGCATAGACTTTTGTTGGCCAACATGTAAGTCCGCGTGCTATTTCCATCACGCAGAGGCAGCATACTGTGATGGGTGACTTGCAGAATTTGAAACCAGACCAGATGAAACTAATTTCTACCACTACATGTGTAATACAGGGAAAATGAGTCCATTTCTCTGTATCTTCTTCCTATCTTACCTGTAAAATGGGCACATGAGTAAATAGCACCCGCTTAAAGCGTTATTAAATTTGTCAATTAGTATTTGGAAAGTACATATAACCATATTAAGTGCTCAGCACATGTTACCTCTCATTATTTGTTTAGGAAATATTTTTTCTCTGCATTTATTTCTATCTATTTAACAAACATAAACACACTTCTGTGAATTCTGAACTAACTCAAAAATGAATCTTATAGTATAAATTGTATGCCTTTCAGAAATAATTTCTTATCCTTTCCTCAGTATTTTTTAAAAAATCATTAGTCAGATCTATCAAAGCAGTATCCAAAACATCAAATTTTTTCTGACCATAAACAATTGCTCACTATGTTCAACTGAATTTAGCTCTTCAGTATCTCTGGAAACTTCCACCATTCTGACAGCCACTTTCTTAAATTAGATTTTTATCATTTCTCACCTTAATGTCACACCCTCTAATATGTTTCTCTTCCTCTAATCCTTTTTAATTATGACTTTCAGAGTCATCTCTCAAACACAAATCTGATCCTGTTTCCCCCAGTTTAAAAGACTAAGTACCGACCCCTCACTGATGAGAGAATTGCACTCAATTATGTAAGGACAGCGTCACCACGGGGGCCCTGCCTGTGTGCTCTACCTGTGTCCTTAGCGTACAAAGTCCTCTCACACTCCCTTGTCGTTGTGAATTTTCTGAGGGGAGCAAGTGAATGCATTTTATTCCTTCTAGGATCTACTGAGCCCAACACAAATTTAAAGGCTTGGGGATACCCTTTATTTCTATACCTCTGGAAAACAGAAGACAAAAAAGATCATTTTGCTAATAAATATTGTATTCTGAGTTATAGTAGAAAATTGTACCTATATGTTTATATGTTAATTTACAGTTTCTTTCATGTAAATGTATGTTTTAAATTTTATCTTTCGTTACTATTGTTGGAGAAGTAGTGGGGAGATTTCTGCGTGGCTTTATTCTACTGTCTTATCAAGAAGTCAGAAAACGTTTTCTAATTTTTCATTGCCTAGTTATAGTATATATTTTACATTGTTTAGCTGTCGATTATGTTTCCTCGGAGGGAGGAAGCAGAAATTCTATTTCTATTTCAAAGCCTGGCACAGTGCTTATACCTTATACCTTTTCAGAAGGATCACACAGAAATGAAAGCGAGAGGAGCCCACAAAAACTCCCAAACAATGGAAGGGGGGCTGCTTCCTGTTCTTGGGTCAGCCCACCCCACCTCTCAGAGTGTACTTTCTCTTACTAATCAACTCTTAACTTTATATTTTCACTGTCTCTTGACTGAATTCTTTCCTTCGAGAGACAAAGAACCAAGCGAAAAATCACCATTTCACAGTTAACACTCTAATACCCTCGCAGTAGGTGCTCACCTAAAGCATGGAAATCGTTCTCCGGACCGGACCCTCTTAATCATTCTCCTCCTACTGAAGTGTGTCTCTTTCCCATGTCACAGAAGTTTCCCAGATGCTGCATGTGAGATTCTTCACGAAGCACTCATTGGCCTGAAAGATGCATATCCTCATCTTAAGGCCATAATATCACAATGATCTATGCACCTTGTACAAACACATAATTCAAATGACACCAGCAGTTGAGGATCACCACTCATTTCTGATTAGATAAAAACATCATATTTATATTTATTTAACTGTTCACAGACATTTGTTGATTGGAGAACAGAAACGTAATTATAACTTCATTATTCCAAAATTGTGTGTGTGTGTATACTGTCCGGAAAGTATCCACTCATATGATATGAAAAATAGAGGTATTTATGGCTGGATTTTTTCTGAACAGCATACACACACACACACACACTACTCTGACTATTTAAAATACGGACACTTATATAGATGTCTACACATTGTGTTATATACCTGAAAATAATACAAATTAATGTTGAATGTTAACTACTACTATATATATATGTATAGTCATGAGATGGACAGTACAGCACAGAGCATATAGTCAATGATATTGTAACAGCTATGTACAGCACCAAATGGGAAATAGAGCTATTGTGGTAAATATCTAAGGACTGTAAATGTATGAGTATTATGTTATCTTGTACACATGAAACTAATTTTAAAAAATAGTTATGGGGATGCAATACACAGAGTAGAGAATATAATCAATAATATTATAGTAACTAAGTATGGTGCCAAATGAGTATTGGACTTATCATTTCACAAGGTATATAATATTGAATCAATATATTGTATACCTGAAACTAATATAATAGTGTATGCCAAATATAATTTAAAATAAAAAAGTAAAAATAAAATGAAAAACAATATGGCCATTGTCATAACACACACACACACACACACACACACACACACACACACAATTTCTTCTCCCCATGTCTTTCCAAAGAATCAAGCTAAACCACCTTATGTATTTTCTTAGCATTATAGCTATTTCTCTCCTTTAGCAAGACATCCATATGGTATTAGCACAAGACAATATCACACTCAGTATTAGCCTGTTTCCTTAACTTTAATATTCTTACAGGGCATATGTTTATGTATGTATGTTTAGTTACATAGACTATACATGCCCTTCTATAATTCTTAATCTGCAGCCGATCCTGCTACCTGCCTGGAAATAGGGTTGAAATGTTTTGCATCTACTGCCTTCATACATTCAATGTGTTAATGATAAGATCCAAAATCTGCTTCTAGAGACATGCATCGAATTACATGCTTTTGCTATCTTTGAGGGGTAAATAATATATCACCATGTTTCTTACATTCTTTTCTTTTATAAAGGTTAAATTTTCAATTAAACTAGTGCAAAGTTTCTCGAGACATGTTCTATTGTCATAGAGTTATGGCAAGGGACCTTCCTTTCCATATATTCACTCAGCCCTGCATATAGGCTGAACAAATAGTATCTTGCATGTGATTGGTACATAATCACTAGTTTTGACTGGATGAACAACTATCTAGTTGCCATTGAGGTTAAATAAATACATTTCAAGTGCAACCAAAATACAGTCTTTCACTTCCTGGGTAGTATTTCAACTTTGACAATAGTTTTAACCACCATCATATGTAACTCCATACAAATTTAATATCAAAGAAGAATCTTCACACTTAGAATAAGAATAACCAAGATAGAGGAGAAATTAGAAGCTCTCAGTATTAGCAATCAGTATTGGAAACTCTCAGATGTAGAAGTATCAGTTCAGGTCCACCATTTACTGATTCCTTGATGTGGGCAGAAAAATTAAACTCTTTGAAACTCATATTTTATATCTATCAGATTGAGTATGTCAGCCTTGCTATTTTTTAACAGTAGTTTTCTGAAGAACACATGAAATTAAATAGACAAATGATCTTTCGATGATATGGAGCAAATTTAAAATAACATTATGATGATATTATTTCTTTGTACTGAATTTGAAGCTGCTATCTTCTTACCTATTATTTTTCCATAGTTTCAATTGAGCTTGGTAAATTCAAATATACATATGTAGAAAAAGATACTGATTTTTAAAAATTCATTAATGATTTTGGTATTTTTTTTCTGACCTGGGTCGTATTTTCTGACTCTATTGTGGCTTTTCAAGCTTTATGACTTGGATGTCACATATAAGTGATGTAGTCCAAGAATTCATCTGCTTTGCTTTCAGTTCAGTGGCTTCCAGTCAAGCACAGGCTCAAATTCAGGGTTTTTCTTTGCAGCTTCTAAAGCTTCCTGCACTCTTGCAGCATGTAACCTGCAAGGTCTCTTAATCCCATAAACTCTAAATCACATCCCCTACTCTCCAAACAACATACCATTTATCTGCTCTTACAGCCCACCTGGAGTTTCTTAGCCCTGGTGAATTCTGTGTGTTGGCCTCTAGGTTACTGCGGGAGGTGGGAGGTACTCTCCACAGGTGTAAGCCTCCTGAATTTAACAACTGGGTGTTCGCTTGTTTGGTAGTGCTCCAGGCTATAGTAAATTTTGATTTCTCCATTTTAATCTTGATTATATGCATACCTAATTATGCTTGATGGTTTAGACTTTTGTGTGGGGACTGTTAGGTAACATTATTATGGAGGGTTTGCTCATCTATTGCTTGAAATGTCAGCAATAGAACTACAGCAGAATAACTGGAGTGGAAACTATGTGACGAAGTTGGGGTCAACATTGCTTTGAGGTCCTGTATAGTTTTAGAGATTTATAATTCAGATATAAATATTCACTTAGGACTCAACCACAGCAGACCCTTCCTGCCCCTGCTCTCCACATTTCAGACGGTTTGAAAATCAGGTAAGAGAATGACTGGAATTGTTGTTGTTATTGTTGTTGTTAACTATTTGGATTTTCAAATGACTCTCTCCACTTAAAATAAAATAAACTGTATTACACTTTTTTTAACTTTAATTTAGTTCAAACAGGTAGAAATATGTGTGCATGTATATAAACAGCAGTGTTTTAAAGTTAATCACTTCAAAACTATTGTTGTAACTGAATAAATTAATACATAAATGCTATTGAGACTAATGAAACAATTCAGTTACTGAAATAAATTTTGACTTACTTAAATTAAAAGTATTATCGAGAGTATGCACGTGGCTGGCCAGGACCTCACTCCTCAGGCTCTAGACTGAGGAAGCACCTCATTACTGCCTAACATTGACAGATTATCTCCTGACTCATGACGATTTGCAGAAGACTTCTCTAGGTAGAGCTGATTTCTCATGGTTCACAGATGATTCATACTTAAAAAATGAAAATGGTTTGAACTCCTGGTTTAAATCTGTCATGCAGACTAGGTTGCTATGTTGCTGTAATTGTTTTTAAATTCTTATTGGGGGAGGAGGACAAAATGGTGACTGGAGAGGAGGTACCTAAAGCCTCTCCCAGAAAACACAATTGAGCGGCCACCCAGGAGCCAAGAAAGAGGACCCTAGGTGACAAAAAACGACAGCTGAGACATCCACGCATCGCAAGTAAACACCTCAGGGTTGGAGAGAAAGGGGTGAGTGGGAGAGAGGGGAGGGAGCAGAGACGGATTGCAACAGGACCCGATAGCGGCTGACTGCAGTGCATGGGAGGGGAGAAGCTGAGAGGTGACAAGAGAAAAAGCCCTAGCAAAGCGGCAGAACAGTGGGAGTCTGTTGGGGAGCTGGGCTGGGGAGATGGAATTTGGAGCGGTGAGTTGGGGACAGACCTTGGAAGCCAGTCTCTGGAACTCTTGAGTGGTAGCAGGGCTGAGCGAGGACTCTGAACTGCAGAGACGACATCTTGGCTCTAGGCTCCCTTGGGACCCACAGCGCAGGCGCACATGGCTCCTGCACAGGGCTGTGGTTCCGGTCCCAGCCCACTGTAGGGGTGAGCCGGCTGCCCCGCGGGCAGCGCACAGCCCCTACACAGGGCAGCGGCTCCCGTTCCAGCCCACTGTGGAGGCAGGCCGGTTGCTGGACCAGCGAGCGCGGCTCCTGCGCGGGGCTGCGGCTCCCATTCCCAGCCCGCTGTGGAGGCGGGCCAGCTGCCTTCTACCGCGCGGGGTCAGACCCACAACTTCGAACTTGTGTGCACGCCCGCTCGCGCGCTCCTGGGTCCTAAAAGCAGTGCGAGACTGCAGACTCTGCCCCAACATTTGGCCACAGAAGCAGACCCGGGAAGAAAGGTGGATTTGATAGCATTCACCCCAGCCAGCAGGAGCAGCCTTGGCCCGCTTCACTCAGCTTCCCCAGCATAGGGCAGAAGGTGGAGCTGCCCTGGTGTGCCTTTTGTTGGCCTCTCCCCTTTCCTACAACCTCCCCAACCAACTAACTAACTACAAGAAGTAATTAGATGCGCACCACCTCCAAATGTAGCAGGAGACCAGAAATAAGAAATAAACAACCCCTCTCTCTCCCAAAACTTGCCCCCCCGAACCACCTCGTGTCTGCCCTATAGCAAGACACCACAAAAGTACCAATCTGGGCTCCTGGGCACTATTGAACATAACGCCCTCATGTCAAAGAGGAAGAACCCAGCAGACAGGATGAATTCCTTAAAAACTAAAACTCCTCAGAAAGAACAGGAAATTTATCAAGACAGCTTCTTAGACCTAGAAGTTTCTGAATTAAGTGACAGAGAATTTAAAGTAGCCATTCTAAAGGCTGTGAGAGAAATGAAAACATACTGGCAGAGCACC